>CM051258.1:76024146-76241646 GCA_027921565.1 Artemia sinica
ACACTAAGTGCATCGTTTCTAACAAGTAAAATAAAGAAATACACACGTCGTTAGTGGTTAAGAACACTGACAATAAAAAGCACAAAACAAGCGTATTACGGCTTGTTCGGCATTAGGATGGTCGGTTTTTGAGAAGGAAATGTGGTGTATTCGTTTATTGTAGCTTACTAGGCTTATCTTGGCAATTTGAAAGAACAAAAATTATCAGTCTCCCGATTTACGCTATTCATCTAGGGCAGGGAACACAATTATCCTTCTTCAAAAACGGTTTTCGGCAATCGCTTAAATTAAATTAACAATGGGTTATGACAAGAAGACTATTCTAAAGGTGCTTCTAAATAATCTAATTTTTGCTGTTTAATTCAGAGTATTTTAGGTAAATTAATTGTGAAATAGTTATTTTTGTTTTAAGTTCAATTTCTCCATATCTTACATTTGTTAGATGGCGTTGACGTATTTGCGATAAAACATTTCGAGAGAAAATAAAATCCAATAACATTACCATACAAGCGATGAAACGGGGTTCATACCCGCTGAATCCCAAATGCTGTCAAGCCCTGTTTGCCAACATTTGTTTATTCAAATAAATAATCTAACGGTTGTAATAATTTTCTAATTTTTGAAAGTTTTTTACTTAGAAAAGTAGTAGAGGGCGCAGTTGTCATTAAGTGTAAGCAAATTGAATCCGAAATTTTCATTTTCTTCATATCTTCATCACCATTCCTTTGAAAATAAAAGTAACTGACCGATCTACCGAAAGTAGATCGGTGAAAGAGGACTCACCTTGTGCAAGGTGAGTAACAGACCGATCAGTAACAGAAGTAACAAAGTGCAAAAGTAACTTGTTAATTGTGCGAAAGTAACTGACCGATCTACGGAAAGTAGATCGGTGAAAGACGACTCACCTTGTGCAAAGTGAGTAACAGACCGATCAGTAACAGAAGTAACAAAGTGCAAAAGTAACTTGTTACTTGTGCAAAAGTAACTGACCGATCTACTGAAAGTAGATCGGTGAAAGAGGACTCACCTTGTGCATGGTGAGTAACAGACCAATCAGTAACAGAAGTAACAAAGTGCAAAAGTAACTTGTTACTTGTCCAAAATTAACTGACCGATCTACTGAAAGTAGATCGGTGAAAGAGGACTCACCTTGTGCAAGGTGAGTAACAGACCGATCAGTAACAGAAGTAACAAAGTGCAAAAGTAACTGACCGATCTACTGAAAGTAGATCGGTGAAAGAGGACTCACCTTGTGCAAGGTGAGTAACAGACCGATCAGTAACAGAAGTAACAAAGTGCAAAAGTAACTTGTTACTTGTCTGTTACTTGTGCAAAAGTAACAGACCGATCTAATGCAAGTAGATCGGTGCAAGAGGACTCAATCCAACAGACTCGGTTAGGAAAGCTATATGTGTCAGTTTTGATCAAATAATTGCAGAAGCCAATGACCGTTTCAAAAGACTTTCAGATTTGAATATAAATTTTGGGTTTTTGCTAAATACAGAAGAGTCATTTCAAGATAGCACGAATGTTCATGACATTAAAGCGGATTGTCTCAAACTTGGCGAAAAATATTGCGATGATCTAGATCGTATTCATTTGTTCCACGAACTCCAAGATATGAAGAACAACCCCGACCCATTTAGTTAAAGAAAGCAATAGATGTGTTAGAATTTATTGTGTATTAGGGAGATGAAGGGGCATTCGCAACCGTAACAATTGCCTGTCAAATACTATTAGCCATTGCAGTGTCGGTTGCCAGTAATGAGCGGTCGTTTAGTAAAACTAATATAATATTAAAGTACCTCAGATCGACTATCAAAGCAACTCTTTGATCATGAGAAAAGGAGTTTACTTGGCATAAACGAGCCGATCCATATTGCAGACTTTGCATTTCTATTCCAGAATCTTTGAACCACCTGGTTTTGAATGTCAATGCATCCAGCAGGAAGCAATCAATATTGGGAGAATCTTCCATGAGGCAAACCTCCAGCCTGACATCAACGTGTTACTGCTCTCAAGCCTACCAGCTAACCCTTAAAGACGTCTATACGAAAGTATTTTTGACTTCCTAAGACATAATAATGTCTGTGAGTAGATGACACAGATGGTAGCAAGACTTGTTCATGTCCCATCATCACCTGCAGATTGAAAATCGTCTTGAAGCCAAAAGGAGACCGAAGTGGACTTCAGAAGGCTGGGCATTCCAAGAAGAAGAAATTTGGCCTGAAAATATTTGGGAAACATGGGAGGGAGGGTTAATCAAGATTTTGCCCCAGGCGCAAGAAAGGCGGGAACCGCAATTTGACTCTTGTTTATTTTTATTGGGCAACCATTCAAGTGCAAGTTTGTTGTCATGATGAGTATAAAAAGTAGTTCTTTCCTTTTCTTTTCTTCGGATTCTTCGTCTAATTTAATAGTGGTTTCAAATTGGATAAGTTGGACTATCACACTGATCAGCATAAGGTCCATCAGAGTACAAACATGTTTTGGATGGGTGGATTGTTTTTTTCTGACCACTCATAGATCATATTTTATGTACTCATAGATCATAATCCCAAGCAATTTCAACTTTGAGACACACTTGAGGAGCATTGTACCCACATCTAAAGGCGGAGCAGGGCTATAAATATTAAAACACAGAAACTCGCATTTTGAAGCATTTACAGAAAGTCCAATCAAACTCAAAGCATTAATCAGAACATTTAGATTTTTTGTGAGGCCTGACCTAGTATGACTAACTAGCAGAACATCATCAGCATAGGCAATGTGACTAACAGCAGTATTTTCTAAAACAAAGTAGGAGATAGCATTCGCAAACATTCCGCAAGAACAGTTTTAAAAATATATGGAGACACCACACCACCTTGCCTGACTCCCTTCTTTACTGAGATAGGCTCAGATATATCAGACATCCATTTTAACCAAACCAACGAATTGGAATACCAATATTGGAGAACTTTTACTACGGAAGAATTAACTCCTGCTTTAACTAAGCAGTGAAGCGCTTGCGAATGTACAACGTTGTCAAAAGCGCCCGAGATATCAACCGAGCAAAAATAAAGTGGCTTTTTTTGCATTTTCGCCGAGACTAGCAGCTGACCAAGTATATGATGGGCTTGAGAACAACCAAAACCGGCTCTGAACCCAACTTGATAATCAGAAAAATCACATTTAGTCAAAATTTAAGGCAATGCGGCATACTCGAACAGCTTGCTCAGGAAGCAGGACACTGTAATTGGTTGATAACTGGAACACTGATCTGCGTCCTTTCCCGTTTTCAAAACTGATGTTACGATTCCCGAAAGAAAACTATCTGGATCTAACGACTGGGCTAAACACATCTGAAATAGGAGCTGAAAGTGTGTTAACAATAATGGAAACTTAATGTTGAAGTGATTGTAACACAGACCATCCATATTAGGAGCACTTGATTTATTAACTCTCTTTAAGCTCCGATAAATATCACCACTAGATATTGACAATATATGGACTTGCCGAAGAACTTGAGGAATAGTATTATGCACTAAGGAAGAAAACATGGCCTGGGTAGAATGATTAAATGTAGAAAAAAAACACGAGTAAAATGAGCAACAAAATCACTGATTTTGATAATCAAAACGGTAGCAGGCACACATTTGCTGCTATTAATTATATTGGACCAAGACTTCCGATCTGAGGGGCCATCCAAAGCATTCAGGCGGGCTTGACGCAAAGAAGATTTAAAATGACGTTTCGAATTTTGCTTAATTTTAAATACTTTGCCAGACTTGGGTCGATCACAAGCAATCCAAAGGTGAAGCCAAAACTTTACGCGTTGTTTAGATTTTTTCACTTATGGGCACACATTCCACAACGGTTTTCTGGTGCCAAATCTAACACGTTCAGCAGGAACTGAAGCTGAAGCAGCTGACTTCAAACAATGCACACCTGGTAACAGTAACAATTTAAATCAATCTTAGCTATCGGTGACCTTACAGAGGTTTTTAAAAGGTGAAAAGGGATTTTTAGGCTTGACAGTAACGAGCAAAGAACATACAAATAAACTCTAGAATTTACTCGTTTCCAATTTGGCTTATCAAACCATTTATTATGGCAAGAAAAAACGGTCATAAGCCAGTAGAGCAGAACTTTGTGGAAGTAGCGGTGGGTCATGTGTTAAAATATATGAGAAGATAATAAAAAATCATAAAGAACGAAAAAATAGGAAGGGGGGGGCAAATCTACTGACTGAAAACAAATCAGAGGAAATAGATGAAAAAAACGACATATGAAATGAAGAATTGTGGAAAATAAAAGAACCAGACAAAACTCAAAAAAGAAATTATAGAAAAATCATAGGCAGCGCGCTAGCGCTGCCTAAGTAAAAAAAGATGTGGGCACAATGTGTTTTTTTTTTTTGTTTTTCTTTTCTCCATACCCGGGCACTTCGTATCGAAGGAGTTGTCGTAGAAACTTCGAAAATGGCTCACATCGATTGGATATTGGAGTGGCTAGTGCCCTTTTTAATAGCCAAAAGTGATTGGAGGCAACTAGCCCCCCCCCTCACGCCCATCATCCGCCAAACACATCCAATCAAAATTTTGAGATCGCAATTCTGTTTAGCGTAGGCTAGTTGATTTCCAGATAGAAAATATGTTTTTGAGAAGGACACTCCCCCACAACCCTCAGGGCAAGGGTTTTAAGTTATGCCCTGGGGGCATATAAGGTTTTTTATAGCAGGCGTTGTCGAAGAAACTTCAAAAAAGGCTAATTCGATTGGAAATTCAAAGGGCTAGTGCCCTTTTTAATAGTCGAAAGTGATTGGAGGGCAACTAGCCCCCCCCCCCCCTCCCCCACGCCCATCATTCCCCCAAACACATCCAATCAAAATTTTGAGATAGCCATTTTGTTCAGCGTAGTTGATTTCCAGATAGAAAATATGTTTTTGAGGAGGACACTCCCCTACAACCCTCAGGGCAAGGGTTTTAAGTTATGCCCAGGGGGCATATAATGTTTTTATAGAAGGCGTTGTCGTAGAAACTTCAAAAAAGCTCATTCGATTGGAAATTTAAAGGGCTAGTGCCCTTTTTCATAGTCGAAAGTGATTAGTAATTTTTTTGTTGTTGTTGTGTTGTTTAGACCAGGGCACTTCGTATCGAAGGAGTTGTCGTGGGAACTTCAAAAGGGGCTCATTCGATTGAAAATAGAAAGGGCTGATGCCCTTTTTAATAGTCGAAAGTGATTGTAGGCAACTAATCCCCCTTCCACTCCCACCCCTCCCATTTTCCCACTATGTTTAAAAACTAAATGTTGTCTTAAGATTAAATCAAAATGCACTGTGGTAATGCTAATTCCCAATAAGGCATCTCAGCAGTATCCCAAGAACGAGTGAGGGTATTATGTTCAAACTTTCGAGGCTACTTCTTCTCTTAAAATTTAACCAAATCAAAATAGTGTAAGTGTATCCAAGCTATCAAAGAAAGTAAACAGATTTTTTGGCGAATGGTATCAAGTTTTCCATTTTAGGTCAATTAGAGGAGGTATGAAACTAAGTTAAACAGTACTATTTGTGTCCAGATTTTTAAAAGGGTGTATGTTGTTGAAAATTACTGAAAATATTTCTCCAGCATACAAATAGCAGGCCAAACTATAAAGTCTTAAAAAACGAATATATTTAAAGTGTTATTTTCTTTTTCCCTGAAAAGACTATGTCAATATAAAACGAACAAAAATTAATTAAAAAAACTTTTTCCACAAAATAAGTTTTTCAAAGAAAAGTAAAGAACTCCATTAAACAAAAATGAGCAAAAATAAAATCAAATAATCTACCAAGCTCGAAACTACCACAAATCAGCATCGATAAATCAATGAAACCCAAACGAACAGAAATTACAATAAATAACCGAGTCAACTAAAAACGAGCAGAAATTAACACAAGTTTGGCGCAAAACCCCTATGCCTTCCCAAGGCCAGAACAAATTTGCACTTTACTGAAAAAATACAAATGAATGTGCATTGTCAGTTTAATATACATATACTGATATTTAGTAATCAAAATGTTAAAATTATTTGATTTATTAAAGTTATAAAAGTAAAAACATTTATATAAAATAAAGTCCCAGCCAAGTTTGAAAAGAAGAAAATCATTAAATTAATCTATTAAACTTTATGCTCAGGAATATTGATGAAAGTGCTGAATTAGTTTATCATTAAGTTAGTCAACTCAATTCAATTTATAACTGGGATTTATTTTACTATATACATAAAAAACAAACAAACAAAATACCCCCAGAAGCAAGCTTGTGCGGGGGTAATCCCTTCTAGACGCATAAAAAATCATAATAACAAAATAAGATCCAAAATAATAACTCTTTTCAATTAATATGAATACAAATACAAGTTCTGCCCTCCAACTCAAAAACTAGTACTAACATACTATACGGAGCCACTCGACAATAATCACGTACCCCCCCCCCCCTTTTTAGCCAATTCATTAAAAATAATAAATTACTAAACAATACGATCTCAATAAACTACGGAACAGCAGCAGGTCATCCACACATTTAAGTTCCACTGGTAAACTATTCCAAGCACTCGGACCGGCATGACGGATAGAAAAAAATGATCTTGTCGCTTGCGGAATCGGTCTTCGAAATTCTTCCAAATTTCTAGTTCCATACTCATGAACATCACCCCCACTCACAAACATTCCCTTAAAACAAACAGGAACACTACCATAAAGATACTTAAACATGAACTGTGTTTTATAAAATTTAAAAAGACCCGATACCGGTAGAATCTTCAGCGTCATAAACTCATTACGAACAGATGATCCTCTATTATCCTTACCAATCAAAAGCCTTATTGCCGAATTTTGTAGTACACGCAGGGGCAGAAGATGCGTTCCAAAAGTAGACGACCATACTAAAGAACAATATAATAGATATGGATGTACAATTGAAAAATACAATAATCTTAATATACTAGTTGGGAGAAAATTTTTCAGTTTACGCATAATTCCAACATTACGTGCAAGTTTCATAGACACACAATCAATATGATCTACAAAACTTAAAGTTTCATCAATAATAATCCCCAAATATCTAACACTCCTCTTTCGTGGAATCATTGATGTACCATTACTTAATTTATTCACCCATGGGTAATAACTTGGAGATCTGCTATATATCAATAAACTAGACTTATTACAATTAAGTTTTAACCTATTACTTCTCATCCACCTTTCTATATTCTTAAAACCTTCTCGTAATTGCGACATCAATTCATTCTCAGTCCTACCACATACGGTTAATTTCGTGTCGTCAGCAAACATAACTAGGGCTTTACTAGGTTTAAGTGCCTCTAGAGGAGGTTTAATAATAGTATACAACCCATCAACTGCACTTGACAAATCATTTATATAAATAGAAAACAAAAGTGGGCCTAGGGGTGATCCCTGGGGAACTCCACAATTTATAAATCTACTGTCAGAACGTGCATCATTAACCTCCACAAACATTGACCTTGAATTTAAGAATGATTCTAACAACTTCAAAGCATTTCCCCTAATACCACAATTTTCTAACTTCATTAACAAAATATCATAAGATACAGTGTCGAACGCTTTCGCAATATCCAGAAAAATTGATGCAACTTTAAGGTTATTGTCTAATGCATCATTAACATATGTAGTCAAAAACAACATTGCATGCTCACTAGAATAACCTTTTCTGAAACCAAATTGATTTTGATAAAAAAATAAATTCTTTTCAAGATACTTTTCTAGCCTTATATATACTAGCTTCTCGAAAATTCTAGCAATAACTGGTAGCAGCGAAATGGGACGGTAATTACTTATATCATTTTTATCACCCCCCTTAAATATTGGAACAATCTTCGCTCGTTTCAAACACTTTGGAAACACACCACTTTTAAAACAACCATTTATTAGTGAAACCAGTTGTTTAATAACACATTGTAGAACAAACTTTAGCACTCTTATAGATATTAGATCAACACCTGAAGCTTTATTTTTCATAGCCATTATTACATCTGTTATTTCACTTTCCGTCACTTTAGTCATTAAAATAGAAGTATCACAACTGGGAGGAAGATATTGATCAAAAGTACCATCACTCCTATCACAATAAATAGATCCGGCAACATTATTACCTACACTAGAAAAATAATCACACATCTGATTGGAAAGTTGAACTGGAGTTTGATCTGACTGAAGATTTGGCAACGTAACTCTTCTCTTGCCAATAAGAGGCCTGAGGAGACTCCACGTCTTTGCCGGGTTACCCTCACTCTTTTTAAATTCTTTAGCTAAATACTCAATTCTAGCCTTCCTCAATAATTTATTTAAAGCAACATTATACTTACGATAAATTTGCTGGTTTAGTATGCTTGCCTCAATTATACTCTTTTTATATAATTCATGGCGCCTTTTCATAGATCTAAGAAGACTACTGGTAATCCACGGTTTTCTTGCAGAATCATATTTACTCTTATTTTTTTTTTTACGCATCCGGCAATTTTCTCTTAGACTACTACACAATTGATCATACCACTTACAAAATTTAAGATCCGGATCACTTATTGCATTCAAAAACTCCCAATCCATACACTCTAATTCATTCTTAAATCGTACAAGAGAATCCGCGTCCACAGTCGGTACAATTGGGCTACAAAAACTCCCAGCTGTATAATTATGGTCCACTTCAGCAGAAAGAAACACTCCACAGTGGTCTGAAACATCATTTACCAGCACTCCTGGTTTCCAAAAATTCACGTTCGTGAATATATTATCAATTAAACTAGCTGACGTGTTACAAATCCTTGTACAAATATTTATACCTGGGAACAATCCGAAACTAGACATTAAATTTAACAAACTAGTAGTTGCACGATTACTAAGTACCATCATATCTATGTTAAAATCACCCGCTATGAAACTTGGGCAACCTGATACATTCAACATTTCCAATTGCTGCTCCAATAACTCTAAAAACTCTATCTCTGAAGCAGAAGGCGGCTTATACAAAATAAGAACCAAAACTTGGATCCATTTCTACTTATTTCCAACACCATTGACTCAAAAATCATTTCACGATAAATGCAAATATCCTGTCTAGTCTTAACTGCAAAACCTGATTTAATATAAACTGCTAATCCTCCATGCTGTCGAATCTCCCTATTCCTATTAATAAATTCATAACCATTAATATCTAACAAAGACGAATTATCATTCCGAAGCCATGTCTCAGTCAACGCCACCACATCAAAATTCGGATCCGAACACAATTCTGAAATATAATGTAGAGAACTATTTAACCCCCGGCAGTTTAGATGTAATATATGCAGAGTTTGTGGCCCCCGCCGCGTCACATAATCCTTAAGATCACTTGCAAATACATACTTAGAATTTTCCAAACAAACCTGATTATTTCCATCTCCATCAAACTCTCGATTTAATGTCTCATTCATTCGATCCGCAAACTTTACGTGACTATTCTCAAGCAGCGCCAGTCTCTCTAAAACTAAATCTAATGATTCGGAAGGTTGGACAAAGTTATTTTGATTAAAGTAAGAAGTAATTTTAAAGAAATGGATTACCCAACTAGTGGGATTACCTGTGTGAAAAGACGAGTGTCGTTGAAGATAATTACTAAATTCAATGATGGTGGTCAGGATGCCTTTGCTAATTCAAGCCTTCGCTCTTCGTTATGTAATTGACAGTAACCTTTCACGTGTTAAATTAGTTGCAATAGTCGTTTTGTGATCTTAGGGTCAACTTAACTTTTAGTTTTTCTGTGCGTCAACGTAAGAAACGTAAAATTTTACCTGGAGCCTACTCTATTAAAGTGTAGACTGCCTTACAATCAATTGATAATTACTTGTGTTAGTTAATAATTACAACTAATGCTGGGTATTGATCAAGTTATAGGTAAATGCACTCTGGATTAATTTTTTTCAGTTTAGTCAAACCTACTGTCTGTGATAAGAAATCAATCTGCTACAAACATCCATAAGAAAACTGAATGTACGGATTTTGTTTTTGAATAAATTAAGTACGAAATTAAAAAAAAAATTCTTGAACAGTCCTCTTTGCTCTTTTTCATAGCCAAAACAACTTAAATTTTGCCATTCTGAATATTGATGAAATTATGTTTATTTTGGGATGGTTTGTGAAATAGTTTGAATAAGTATAATGTAACATACGCAACTTTACACTATTTCTTACGTGTTAATCCGAAAGCTCCGTAATGTTATTATCTCTACATTCTAAAAGAATTTCAGTATTCTCTGATTCCAGAAGAATTACAGTTTCGATTAATAGTCTCCTTTACAATATAGAAGGAACTCAATTTGGCACCTCTAGGAGCTGGTGACTTGCCAAAGGGGAAGAAAACATCTTCGTCTTCTTCAGTGGCCATCTGAGCTTCCAATCCAACAGATTAGATGCGGTTTCATACCAATTTCTTACGTGTGAATTAGAAAGCTTCATTCATAATAAGAAAGCTCAGGAGAACGCTATCCTTCCAAATTATTATGAAGTTATAGATTCAGAGTTTGGCGGAAACGACTTGATATATTGGCAATATTGGCAAAGAATATTGACAAGTTCATATTCTGCATGGCATTTTATATGGCAGCGCTTCTTCTTTTCACTTGTACTCTTCAGGTTTATTGTTTTATCGACGTCATACAATGTCATTTAGTACCCAACCATAACTTTGTTGGTGGGGGGCATACGATTTTCTCAAGTTGTGACTAAAAAGTCTGATGCTTAAAGAGCTGTAAAACCATTACAATTTTAGCCGCAATTAGCATGAGCTCACGCATTTTAACATAGCTTCTACAAAATGTTCTTAGATGGACACCAAGGACGGGAATTAGTATCCCCCCCCCCTTCCTGAGGTTTTAGTTTTATAACTATTTTTTTTTTTTTTTGAATTGACAAACCTATGAATACAATCAATAATTATTACTAACAATAAGGCAATAAAGGCTTGTTTACGATGAAATGCCAGCAGGAGAGTATTAATAGCAGAGATGGGTAGTAGATTTTGATCAAGGTTTCATGGTTTCATGCCCACAACCGATATCCATACCCTCAGATGATCCGAATTTTAATTTGTTACATCAAAAAGCATTCTCAACAAAATTTAGCACTGATTGATTACCAATTTTTTTTAATTCTGCCATATGTCGGCTTCGTATCATTGGTTTATTTACCAACTGAAGGAATGAAAATTTACCAACTGAATAATATTACCAACTGAAATAATGACAGTAATTCCGTAGAGGGTAAATATTTCAACCTGGTGCCTGCTTATGATTTTGACGTGCGGGGGCAGGGGGGGGCTGATCAAATTGGAAATAAAAACAAAGATTGCGAATTTCACAGTAATTTTCATATCCCAGTACGGTTCCCGTTTCCAGGGTATACGGTTTCAACCGGATACCCCTTCCATTCATGGCCCTGAATGTTTACTCAGAATAATTGAAAGCGACAATCGATAGAAAAGGAGATTTGGAAGTACGATTAAGACAACATATTAAGACTAACAACAGCGCTTAATTGTTGTCAGGATTAAGACAAAAGTTAAGGTCCAGGGATCGTTCAGTCAAGATGACTTAATTTTGATTTAAGGCTCGTACCGATTGACCACCGTAAAGATGGACGATGCTTGCTGCCTTTAGGCTTGACGATCTTAAACCAATGTAGGGGCATATTCTGGGACGACGTATGTGCGAGTAAAAAAAAAAAAAATTCAGAAACTGTCCCGTCATCTAGCCCGAGGTCTCCTTTGCAGTCAATTCCATTCGTAGGCTGGATGGTCGAAATTTAGTGCAATTTTTGCAAGAGTTTCTGCTGGTATTCAGAGAATATGATCAAACCACTGGAGGGTTTGAATTGCCAGTTGTTGACAGAGCGGTAGCTGAGCAGTCAGCGATAAAGGTCGGGCCTTTAACACTGAGTTATACCATTTCAGTCTCTCAATTTTCCTGAGGTACTTTGTTTGCACAAAGTCGACTGACCGGAGAATTGAAGGCTTCGATCAGGTTGAGCCCATATAAATCATGGCCCCCGAGAGCCGTAAGGTAGGTGGACGACTGCTTCCTCCATTACATATTCCATATCAGTCATTTCAGCTAAGAATATAAAACGAAGAAGCAAGAATACGGTGTGGCTTGCGATGACTGAACAATGTGATGTTTTCTTTGCGATTACTGAAGAATCTGGTGTGACTTTATGGTTAATGGTGAATGTGCTGGAAACTCCTTGATTAAAAAAAATAACAGGATACAGTTTGTCCGGATATACTGGCATATGAGCTACCTGCTCCATGCAATTGGAAGCCAGGTGAACAGATGAAGAATTACCAAAACTTATATACAAGACATTGGGCTATGGAAAGTTTTCCACAGACATAGTTGCCGATAAAATCGAAACTAGCTAAAGATCATTAACGGACCTGGTGGTGCCAAAGCAGTATGATCGTCCAAAGTTGCTCTGGAGGTTGTTGGCGCCAGATGGGACTGACTCTCTGGCTTGCACAGGAAGTATGTAAGTAAAGTAACAATTCATTGTATATCTACAGGAGTAGCCGGTATTTTTTTTTTAAATAGATTAAAAGATATGATCAATGGAATTGGTCAATGAGACTATATTTCAATAATCTCGACCTGGATCTAGCTATTTAATATAGAAATTATTATTTGAGCCTGGGATTTTCTCCCAAAAATGATCCCAGAGAATTGTTGCTTGAAAACCTGAGTACTAGATTTTCTCTTATTTTTATTAACCAAGAATCGTTCTATTTTTACCTTCTGTATTTGTTTTAGTCTCTTTTTCAACGAGGTTTTTAAGTACATCCAATGAAACGTATTACTCAAAAGACCTTTTTTATTCGAATTTTTTTCTTGTTTATATCGACTAGTAAATTTGAATGGAATCCTTCAGCGGGGAAAACATTTCCCGGGAATACTTGAATAGCGCAACAGATAATTTCCTCCTATCTTTGTTGTTCTCAACGAGCAGGCTCTGATGAAAGACAATAAAGCTTCTATTACTCTCGGTGAAATAACTGGCATTGTAAATATAACCATTGGTTTTTATTTGGAGAGTTTGAATGAACGCATTCAAGGATTTGTGGTCAAATTAAAACAAAAACACGAAAAATCTAGAAGCTGACTAAGCAATGGCAACTTTAGGTAAAAAATGTGACGTAAAATTTAAGAAAACGTTGTGTTGCAAGTGTGACACTGCAAACAAATTTAGAAAAAAATACCTTGGATGATTGTTCATGAAGAAACTTTGGAAAAATTACTTAGGATGATTGCTCATGATGTCCCTAAAATGGACACTAGACTGCAGTTGGAACTGTATCCATGGGGTGAGGAGGGGGATACTTGGTTTGAATCCCCCCCCCCTCCGAAATATTTATCTGTAAATTGGTCTTGAAAATCCAGGGGAGAAAAAAAAACTTTATTTGAGGTCGTTAGAGAAAGTTTATAGAATCCAGCCCTGTTCTCCTTCATTCATTTGTTGGCAATC
Source organism: Artemia sinica (assembly GCA_027921565.1). Taxonomy (NCBI): domain Eukaryota; kingdom Metazoa; phylum Arthropoda; class Branchiopoda; order Anostraca; family Artemiidae; genus Artemia; species Artemia sinica. Next base: position 76,037,696 of record CM051258.1, read on the forward strand.
AAGGAATTTGGCGTCACGAAATCACTGGTAGAGAAATAAGGAAACCGTAGAGAAGCTATGAATTTTTTTTGAGAGAGCCTAACTCTGACTACCCAATTGAAACGAGAATCTTCTAATAGTGACAGTGAAAAGAAAAAAAAAATGTTAATACAAAAATAATGAGGGGGAGAGCCTTTTATGGTTGTAGCCTTTCTCATTAGAGCTTTTATCATTAGAGCCTTTTATCATTATCATTAGAGCCTTTTACGATTTCAGATTTTGGAGAGAGCTTAGCTCTGAGTATGTAATTGAAACGAGAATCTATTAATAATGACGTGCCTTTTTTGGAAGCCTTTTTTTTTAGGCCTCCGAATTTGAACCCAAAATATTTCAACTATTATTATTATTTTTCTGTTAATCACAATCCTAAGAAGTTTTATCTATTATTATTAGGTTTTCATTTCAGGTGGATTTTCATTTCAATTGTAGATGGGAAGTAAAATATTTAGGCTTGAGTAAGTACCTAGGTGACGGCTGTGATCTAGTCATTTTTAAATATTAAAACGCGAAATTATTTTCTGATTTAAATCTGTTTCACCATTAAATCTTTTCCAGTTTTTTCTTTTAGTTTATAATTACAGAACTATATATAAATTATATTATATGCTTGTTTATATAATTATAGTTTATTTCCATGACAAGTTTTTATGGATATAAGTAAAGGTAACAGAATTTAGATAACTAAGTTTAATAAAAGAGTAGAACCCTAATGCAGTCGAACTTCGTGATTCATGTTTCGTGAAAGATCTTCAATAGATATCTCGCGTAACTAGTTTTATCAATACTTTTTCTAAAAGGTGGAGTACTTTATCTTACCTTTATTATTCGTAACTTTTGAAGTCTAATGGAAAACAGCTAAGTCTCTGTTAATCCTGATGTAATAATTGCACATTCTGTAGGCTTGTCAATTAAAAGGTTTTACTTTCTTCTGTTATTCAACTAATACAATGAAAATATAAAATGGTATTAGAGATATATTGAATTTTCTTACATAATAAAATTGTTTTTGACTTAACTACGTGAACAAAAGTTACTATACCAATGACCGAGAATTTGCCCAATATTGGGAACTTAGTGGAACTTAAGGGAGTGTGCACTTGTAATTATGTAATATATATATATATATATATATATATATATATATATATATATATATTTAGATAGATAGATAGATAGATATTTTATTTATGAAATATACATAACGCTATAAAATACGCCTGCGCTGGTGGGTTTCAGTCTCGCTTGGCATCAAGGCTCTTTGAGACTTCTTTCAACTATGTTGTGTAATATGTGTAACTGCGAAGGCGAGCCACTTGACTGACTATTTGTGGCCAAACTTCTTTAACTCCCAAATATATTTAAAGCTCGCTTTGGCCAAGTCCTAGCAGTTGTTCTTTTGCCCTCCTTAGTTTCTTTTTTTGGGAATTGAATGACTCGGCTTGAAGAATTCTCTAAGATATATTCCGATGGTTTGGTACAACGTGGGCTAACCATTTCAGGCGGCGTACCTTTACAGTGGTTACAACATCATTCCTGATATTGCAGGTGCGGAGGACTTGAGTGTTGAATAGGTGATCCTGGAGAAATTCTTAGGGGAGTGTGAACATCAGTGGATCCAGGGATCGTGTTTAGAGGATTAGATCTCCTGAACTTGATGCAGTTTGATTTTGAGAATTTTTTTCTTAAATTCCGATGAATATGTTGGCCACAAAGGGGGTTGCCACCTCTCCTTCTCCCCTTCTTGGCTTTGGTTCACGGTTTAGTTATATTTATTTGACCATGTAAAAAAAATCACTGAAATTTAAGCCTATAAACTTACTGAGAAAAAAAAATCCCTGAAACTCAAGGGTCAAAATGGTCAAGGAAAATCTGTAGGTATTCACTCCACATCGATTGGATATTTGAAGTACAAATGTTGTATCCACATGAATATGCATAAAAAAATTACCGATACCATAGCCCCCCCCCCTCAAAAAAGTAATAATCCATGATTCACTGAGAGTGAGGGACTATCTCCTGCTTCACTAGATGACCGCCCATATTTGAAACATGAATATTATATGCAAGGAAAAGCAAAAACAAGAGCATAAGAATATTACATCCACATGAATATACAAATATGACTGACAAACAGTAAGCTACACTTTTTCTTTGCTTTAAATAGATGAAAAAAGTATTGAAGCTTTTTCAGGCCAAGCAAAGTTTTCACAACAGGGTCTGACTCATAGACTATTACGCAATGCAACAAAAAACAGAAACACCTTAAATAATGAAAATCTGAATATTTTTACCCCACGTCCGAGAGCCTTTATCAAAAAAAAAAAAAAAAATGAATTAAGCTAAATTAAACACAATACAGATTGCCTCTGGTATAATTTCAATTTGGTAATGGGATCTAGCAAAAATGAAATACTATATTTATTTGAAAAGTGTTCATATGCCCTAGGTAATGACCCATGATTTAACTGGGTCTTGGCGGTTACTCCCCGAAGAATAACCCCCCTCCCCCGCGGAAAATACCCCCCTTCCCGCGGGTCAGCTGCCTGAGACTTTTGGACCACCTAGTAGCCTGGACTCGCAGGCGAACAAGCAACCTAAGCCTATTAGGTCCGCACGCCTAGCGTCTCTGGCGGGTGACTCAATTTATACACGGAGATAGTTACACTAACACAAAATTAGTTAAAAATTGGTGGACCGACAAGTCGCCTGAACCCATAGGCGAACGGGGCGATCTAAATTTTTCATATTGTTTGGGTAAACGGTGCGGGTAAACGGCGTGTGTAACTATGACTCTCTTAATTCAAATAATTATGTAATTTCTTTTGGAGAGGCACGCCCGCCTAGAGTCTCAGGCGGGAGACTGAGTTTTAGGATTTACAGATGACCATCAAGTCGCCTGGACTCGCAGACGAACAAGTGACCGAAGCCTATTAGACCCGCCCGCCTAGTCTCAGGCGGGTGACCTGCGGGGAGGGGGGGGGGTAAATGCAGGGACTTTCCCCTCCTCACTGCCTCACTCTTTACGCTAAAGTTTGACTCAGTCTGACAAGTTTATTTTTTTTAAACAATAAAAAACTTTAGCGTAAAGAGCGAGGCGTAGAGGAGGGGGCAGCCCCTTTCAAATACGGAATAATTTCTGTTCGTTTCAAGTTTTAATGTCGCTCCTTACTTTCAGTTTAAAAAAAAACTTGTTTTTTTATTTATTCATTATGTAAGACATATCGCCGAACCTTTGTTTCTTTTAATTGTTCAGGTGGTGGGACAAAAACTTCTTTTTCTTCCAACGATTTATCTATTCAATGTTTTTGATTTTCAAATCAAAATAGGTATTTAGTCCAGGTATTGATAACCTTATCCATGTCAAAATCCAAAACTCAATCATCATCACTATCATTTTCAATTTGTTTGGTTCGTTTTACCTCGAGTTGTCTTTGTTCATTATGAAACACACATCGCCGAACCTTTGTTTTTTTTAACAAAGGTACGGTAAGAATTGATGAACTTATACATGTTAAAATCCCAAATCCAATCATCATCCCTATCATTTTCAATTTTGACACGTTTTGATTATCGCTGTCCAGGTTGATTTTCATTGACTCGCTCACATGCTCGGTGTCGCATGTCTTCTAACCGCGTGTGTCTTTACTCTTTATTTTCATTTTTGACTTGCTCACATGCTCAGTGTCGCATGTCTTCTAACCGCGTGTGTCTTTGATGTTCATTTTCATTTTTGACACGCCGCCGCTATTCTTCTACTCGCGTGTGTATTTGCTCTTCATTTTCATTTTTGACTCGCTCACATGCTCGGTGTCATATGCATTCCGACCGCGTTTGTCTTTGCTCTTCATTTTCATTTTTGATACACCGCCGCTTTTCTTCTGACCGCGTGTGTCTTTGCTCTTCATTTTCATTTTTGAATGGCTCGTATGCTCAATGTCGCATGTTTTCCTACCGCGCGTGTCTTTGCTCTTCATTTTTCATGTTTGACAAGCTCAAATTTTCGTTTTCGCTTATCTTCTAACCGCGCGTGTCTTTGCTCTTTATTTTCATTTTTGACACGTTTTTGGATTTTGATTACTTCAGACAATTTAGTAATGACATTTGCTTTAGCTGCCCGTATTGCTGTTGTCGCAATTGATGGTTCAAATTTTCATTTTTTGGGCCTTCCAACAGACATTATATTATATAAATAACTGATGCGTTGGAAACTCAACCATCTTATTTATGCTATGCATGACTTCATATGAGAAAATACATATATGATGTCACAAGAAATGCTTATATGATGTACTAAAATAGTACATGACGTCATTTGCAAAAACCAAAATTAAGGCTCTTAACGAATTTTCTCAGACTATTGACCTATATAGATCGTTTCTTTTATGCGAGCATATCTCTAGATACTAATTTCCCCGAAGAAGTATGGAGCCGTTTTCGAGAAAAAATAAATACATAGATAAATATATATATATACAATTGTTGCTCATTCATATTTATATATATATATATATATATATATATATATATATATATATATATATATATATATATATATATATATATATATATATATATATAATATATATATATATATATATATATATATATATATATATATATATATATATATATATATATATATATATTATATATATATATATATATATATATATATATATATATATAAATATGAATGAGCAACAATTGTATATATATATATACATATATACAACAGACATTTTATGGGCCTTCCAACAGACACTATATATATATATATATATATATATATATATATATATATATATATATATATATATATATATATATATATATATATATATATATATATATATATATATATATATATATATATATATATATATATATATATTATATATATATATATATATATATATATATATATATATATATATATATATATATATATATATATATATATATATATATATATATATATATATATATATATCCAACAGACATTTTATGGGCCTTCCAACAGACATTATATATATATATATATATATATATATATATATATATATATATATATATATATATATATATATATATATATATATATATATATATATATATATATATATATATATATATATATATTCCCTGTGGTGTCACCCACTTTGATTGACAAGCTCGCTTACAAAAAAGGGACATAAAAATCTTACTGTCTTTTCCTTCAAATTTCACATTAAAAGTAACAATTCTCGACTGTTCTCTATGATGGCTAGTCCCGTGCGAGAATTCGCTAGTGGGCCTTCTGTCTTTGTGACGGTCAGCTGACGCTGAAGCTCGCAAAATGATTTTGAAGGTACCGTATTACCTTAATCCACTTTGATATTGAATCATCCAATTATGCCCCATAATTTATTTAGTATATATTAATTTTGTTTGTTTACTGCCTGCTTTGAATGTTATGTTTTATAGGTTAGAAATCAACCCAATTCTTTCCGACCCCTTTTGGATTCTATTTCAGCCCAAGTTTTCGATAGTGCAGTTGACTTTGAGGGCATTCCTGCTGGACTATCAAGAGCAATGTTTCCTAAGCTTGTTCCGCTTAGGGTTGCGATGGAGGCGTACATTAGGTAAGCTGTTGAAGATACCCAGTTGACCAGAAACTGAAGGAAGCATCGGGGGGTTGAACAAACAGAAAGTAAGGAGAAATATTAAGACTTAAAACGAGCAGAAATTATTCTCTATATAAGTGGATGGGGGGGGGGGGGTTGTACTGGCTATGACATTTTTACCTTTTTTATGAAATCGTATGAAATTTACTTTCTTTAAGCGCTTTTACAAAATACGGGCCCACGTACCACCTTTGTCAAAAACACTCCAAGGTTGCATAGTTTGTTGTCACGGGTAAAATTTAGAGGAATTAATATTTTTGAATAGCTAGTTTCCTGAAATTTCGTCTATTAATAAATACCGACTTGGGATTGGGTAGAAAGTGCAAAAAATCCAGCTTTTAATACAACTAGTAGCATTACAATATCGGGTCGATTGATATAATGTACGTTGCAATAATTCGAACGAATTTTGAAAGTAGAGATCTCTCCTTCCTTTCCTATAAACTTACAAAAAGTCGAAATCCCCATCACACCTTATGGAAAGTATTAACCCCAATAAAAGCGTACGGAAAGTCTAAACCACCATAAAACCTTACGGTAATTGACGTTTCTAAGTAGAGGCTGGTCATGGAATTAAAACAATATTCCAAGAATAAAAAATTAAAAAGAGTTTTGGTAACAGATCAGGAAAGTGTCTGCTTTGTAGCCAATCTTTCATTGAGAAATTGAAGTTTTATGGCATCGTTAAATAAGATTAAGGTGGAAGGAATTTCTTTCTTGAAGATTTTGATGATTATTGGGGCTCTTCTTGATTTTTCCTTCGAAGTACCAAGGACAGCGGAAACCTCGTTTTTTGAAATAGTTAAGTGAAAACTTAAACAACCATATATATCTTGAGAAATTAGGAAAATTAGGAACTCCATTTTTTATAAAAAGACGTCCATGTGAGCTATGCAGTTTATGATAATAGCGAGTGCCTAATTAAAAAAAAAAAAAAAGAAACCGTGGGTAACAAGGCCGTACCCAGGATTTTTCGGGGTGGGGGGGTGGGGGGGGGGGGTACTCAAAAACTTTTTTCGGGGGGGGGGGGGGTACACAAAAAAAACCTCAAAAAATGCATACAAAATTTGTTTATAACCATTTTTGTTACGTTTTTATGAGTCAAACAAACATTTCAGGAGGGGGGGGGGTCAAACCCCCTAACCCTCCTCCCCCTGGATACGGCCTTGGTGGGTAAAAAATCAGCAGAAAATAATCCAAAAGTATATAGATTCAAAAGGCCTAAGAAGATTTCTTTTGGTGGTGTAGTTGTTTTTGAGAATCAACTGAATGATAAAATTAGAATTTCAATGGATGAAAGGTATTGATTAAGTTTAGCTAATTACTTTTGCTTATTTTTCTTATGGTTCAACATGGCAACAGTGACGAAAGTATACTACCGCCCTAAAAACTTTATAATTTGAAACAACCAAAGAAAGATTTTTGGAAATAACCGTTTTCAGGTATGGGTATGTCTAAGATGGGTCTAGGGGGCAAAACTATTTTTGTTGCGATGTCTTTGGAACTTTAACATTTCTGAATTTATCTTGTTGATATGCTATCCCGAAACAGATAATTAGGAATCTAATTTACTAAAGGTTAGAAGGAGGTTTCATTATTTAATTTGTTCCTACTTTTAAAGCAGGTCAGTTTGGAATATAAGGAAAAATAGCTGATGGATCGACTCAGTCGCTATTTATTTAATGAAAGAGCGGCTTAGATGGTTAGGAAATGTTTTCCAGAAGGACAAAAGCTGTATAAATAAGTGTTTTGTCCCCTTAAGCTTTTTCTTTTTGCTTTTTTTCTTACAGTTATTTTATTCCCAATTCTGAAATGAATTTCATTTTATTTTGAAAAAATAAAAAATGTGTTTTGTCGTCGCTTGTGTAAGGTTTTGACTAATATTTTTGTATTTCACTTCATTTCGAAAAGAGTTTCAGTTCATTAAAAAAAAAAAAAAAAAAGAAAGATGTGTTTTGCCATTGCTTCATCGCTAAATTATTTGTCTTTCATGTCATTTTTCTAGAAGACATGGGGTACTTGATGTTTGTGAAATCTGTATGTTCTTGAATAACATTAACAATACATCCTAATATCATGGCACATGTTTTTGTTGTTTGATTGTTTTTTAATGCGATTATATTTGAAGTATATTTCTCATAAGTTTATGTTCTGTTTCCTCTAAATACTGCTATGCTCAACATTGATGTTGAGCTGACGTAATCTGTTTTCTATTTGAAACTTTCAGACTAATTTTTTGTCAGGCTAGGTTAATTTAGTTCAAGTTCAGTTTTTTTTTTTTTTTTTTTTTTTTTTTTTTTTTTTTTTTTTTTTTTTTTTTTAATGAAAGTAGAGAGACGCTAAAACCGTAGCTGACAAAGATATGAGGGGGCTGTCTGCTACTTATCGTTCTTAATACTGACCTAGTCCTAAGTTGTTTTTGTTTTTTTAATAACCAAAACAAAAACAGTTCAAACTAAAGGATCTGTCTGCCTCCAAAAAATACCAAGCTGATTCCGAATAAATTCCGACCTTTGGTGTTTGGACTATTCAATCAAATAGCACGCGAGACCGTAAACAACCTATTTAAATATCTTGTAAATACTACAGTTAGTAGCCAACAAATAATTAACACTAACTAGCACTGAAGATGTCTAGGCAAAGGCTGAATTCTCATCCCTCCATCCCCCCTGGGTAAGGCTGAGACAACCTAAGTGAACATTTTTGTACAAATCAATAAATCTCTTAGTTTTCTTGGTCTAATGATAGGTATCTATTGGGAGGTGTGGAGATGGATTTTCTGGGAGGTAGCCCAGGGTGAAGATTTGAGATTATGTTGAGATGGAGGTTGAAATATCCGCCAAAAGGTGGTTAATGGTGTAACTTTTTAAAAGTAATGTTAATTTGTTTTTTTAATTTCAGGTATCATATGAAAGTGATGCAAAACAAGGCAACAACTCACTACATGCAGTCTTCAATGTCTTTCCATGGCACCATAGTTAAGGCTCCTGCGCTTTTTATATATTCAAAAGCAGACCCAATCGGAACAGAAGAAGGAAACCTACGATTGAAAGAATCCTGGGAGAATGCTGGAATTCAGGTAATTATAAAGTATTTAAAAACGTAAATGTCCGTAATTCGTTAATTCTTGGGTAAGGTCATTTTCAGTAAATTTTCACATTCCTTATTCGGGTGTTTTTCATTTACGCAATTTACTATCTGAAATAGGTAATTTCCAATAAATCTCAATATTCCGTGGTTGGTCATTTTCCTTTCCGTAATATATTATTTCTGGGATAAGGTCATTTTCAATAGACTCAATTTAACCTCAATAAGGTCATTAATAAAGTCATTTATAAGGTCAATAAGGTCATTTCAATAAACGCAATAAGATCATTTTCAGTAAACGCATTTAACCAAGAAAATATTATTTCCATTAATATAAAGTGACAGGGATTGAGCCTCGCTCTCTGAAAATCTATCACAAAACAAATTTTATTTGCTCTAGAAAGTAAAAACATTGGGATATTGGTCGCCTGGGAAATGGACTGGTCTAATAAATGTTTTTTCCAAAATTAATTCAGGCCCTAAACAAATTTTCCCAGAATTGTGATCAATCTAGGTCTTTTTTTTTACACCAAAAACATAAGTATTTTCACACCAGAAAATCAAATCAATGGACCGGATACTGGAAAATCAAAGAGGTTAGCATCTGTAACTGCTTTGAAGGAAATAAGAGCTTTAAACAATATGTAATTAGTTTGTTGTTTTCTATAAATGTCAGTATTTTTTTTGTATTATTTTAGTTTATCTGCTGATGACGGCCACTGTATATGTGACCAAAATATCCAAAGATCTTTGCTGTTCTTTCACTGTCAAATAAAAGAATTTGTCTCTATTGAACTGTGTTTTGTACGACACCAGAAAACGAACAATTATCTTATTACGAAGAATCCTATTAAACGAACAATACTCATCGAGTGAAGCTCAGTTCCCTGGCATACAAATTATTGCTGTAATTTTTGTGCCCCAATGCGTAGCTTTTAATGCGAAGCATTTGGGAATCTAAGACTCACGTAACAGCCATCAAACGGGAATGTCTTTCTCTAAAAGCTCTTAATCAACTGATGTGTCAACAAACAAAATTTCATTTGAAACTCCTACCTATGCTCGTGGCTTTGATTCTTCATGGGTCTCTAATTTCAGTCAGCAGGCGATTTATGAAAATGTTAAGGGGGCTGGGAGGGGGAAACAAATTTGTAGAAATCCTGACCTATCTAGATTATTTTTTTTTTTGCTCCCGAAAATGGTAGTATGCCAATTTTCTGAAAAAGTAAAGTACCATTTTCTGAAAAAAAGAAAGATAAATACACATTTATATAAATATGCAGTTATTGCTCATTTAATAAAATAAAGTAACTCGTATTTCCAAGTTCAATGTATTGCCAAAAAGGTACAACTACTGAAAATTATGCGAATTGTGTAATAGTTACAATGTCTCTTTTATGGAGTTTGATAAGATTATAATGCACTAGAATTAGGAAATTAGCAGAATACATACATTTGATAGACTCTTCTGATTAATTTATTATTCTTGACACCGATCATTGGACCATATATCCATACATATCGGCCATATATATCCATTTCAGCGAATCCCAAGACAATTTTGAGCTGTAAGTCCGTCATGCTGAAGCAAAAATTTCATTGTAAGCGACCATTTTTATTTTGTACTTGCAGCAGGAGTAGGTGCCCTCAGCTTTACCTGGTGTCTTCAATTCAGAAGTTTCGTGGAAATTTCTATCGCCCGTTAAAGTTTCATAGTGTTACTTTGCTTGAGGTGCAAAACATTTGGACACCGTTGTGCTGTTGAATAGCTCAGCCTGTCGAACATGTGGCAGTTTTCCTTTTAGACTTGCTTTGCATCTCCAAAAGACCAACCTCGTTTAAGAGTAATGACATAAAAGGCGCCTTTTATGTTTTGAACCCCCTCTTCTCTAGAAAATAGAAACCCAAATAGTTTATATTAAAGGGTTTTTTTTTCAGTCGATATCAATACCCAGATTATTGAAGAACCAAGGACATCAAAATGTAGCCATTTTTTCCCCTAGGACCCATCGTAGGTCCTTTCATATCGCAAAACTGTTACGTTCTAAGTTTTTTATTTGGGTTAGGTAAAAAGTAAAGGATGCGGCGCTAGACCCTTAAAGTCCAATGGCGCTGATCTTAAAGGCGCTGATCTCCGTCTCAAGGCCCTTCAGCCAGGAAGTGCAATGTGGGGATGAGAGTCAGCCATCCTATGCATTCACACACCCTTCATGCTTACCTTCCCCAAATTTGTCCTGGTACCCGTTTAGAGCTGAGTCGACTCTGGCTGAGCTTGCAGAGTCACGCCACTGACCCCCTTCCCAAACCAAATAACTGACCACACCAGTAATCAAACCCTCTCCCTTCGGACAAAGGATTCAAATCCAGCGCGCCACCAACCTTCTTGGGGTTGTTTCAAAATTAAGTAATTTTCACGGTATTACCACCATGTTAATCTGCTACTAATGCTACTAGCAACTTAGTGCAGCACCAAGCTGTTTGAGGCCAACACAGCTGCAGACGCTACTCATCCGTCCCAATTTATTCAAATATTCAGCCCTTATCGCCCCCCCCCCCAAGAAGTTCCCATTTCCTTTAAATCCTGTCTTATGGTATCTTACCGACCTATTTGAGTGCTTTTCGTTCGGCCCTAGATGGATGGCCTAAAAGAACGATCTTTGGCAATCTGTCATGCTTCATCTGCAAAACATCTCCTAACCATCTCAACTTTTCTCTCATTGTAGCCCTATAAAGTGGGATAGATCATATTTTATTCATACACCTTCGATATACGATCAGTTAGACAGGTGTCCGATAACTATCCGTGGACAATTCTTCTGAAAAACAAATCCTCCTCCCTGTTCCGAAGCTCTCACAATTCAAAAACATACCACGCTGAAAACTAACTATCCGTGGACAAATCCTCTGACAAACAAATCCGAATAATTTTTCATTTGAATAACCATTTGACTAATCGTTATAATCATTCTGTAAGTTTTGAAATTTTACATTTATTACAATAAAATAGAGGGCGCAGTTAGAAAAGGAAAATAATTAATAAATTACTAAAATAAATTAAAAGATAAAAAATAACTAATAAGAATGACAAAAATTGATAATAAATAAGAAGTTAAATAATTTAAATAATAATTAAAAAAAGTAATTAATTAATTCATAAATTGTATATAATTTTGTTGATAAATGAAAATGTTGTAAATTTGCCCCGGGTGCAAGAGAGGTCAGAACTGCCACTGCCCCATTGTACAATAGACGAACGACAATCCTTACATGAAAAACACATAAATCCTGCCACTATCCGATCTGAGGCTTTTGCTCATTGCCAGCGAATTGTCAAAAAAGATTATCAAATTTTTTGAAATCCCATCTTAATTCATTATTTGAATGTTACCATCTGAGTTTCGCTGATAAACCTATAGTTGAATTGTAAGTTCTATTTCTTACGATTCTTTTTATATTTGCATATATATATATATATATATATATATATATAATATATATATATATATATATATATATATATATATATATATATATATATATATATATATATATATATATATATATATATAGTATATATATATATATATATATATATATATATATATATATATAATATATATATATATATATAGATATATATATATATATATATATTATAACTTACAATTCAACTATAGGTTTATCAGCGAAACTCAGATGGTAACATTCAAATAATGAATTAAGATGGGATTTCAAAAAATTTGATAATCTTTTTTGACAATTCGCTGGCAATGAGCAAAAGCCTCAGATCGTATAGTGGCTGGATTTATGTGTTTTTCATGTAAGGATTGTCGTTCGTCTATTGTACAATGGGGCAGTGGCAGTTCTGACCTCTCTTGCACCCGGGGCCAAATTTACAACATTTTCATTTATCAACAAAATTATATACAATTTATGAATTAATTAATTACTTTTTTAAATTATTATTTAAATTATTTAACTTCTTATTTATTATCAATTTTTGTCATTCTTATTAGTTATTTTTTATCTTTTAATTTATTTTAGTAATTTATTAATTATTTTCCTTTTCTAACTGCGCCCTCTATTTTACTGTAATAAATGTAAAATTTCAAAACTTACAGAATGATTATAACGATTAGTCAAATGGTTATTCAAATGAAAAATTATTCGGATTTGTTTTTCAGAGGATTTGTCCACGGATAGTTAGTTTTCAGCGTGGTATGTTTTTGAATTGTGAGAGCTTCGGAACAGGGAGGAAAATTTGTTTTTCAGAAGAATTGTCCACGGATAGTTATCGGACACCTGTCTAACTGATCGTATATCGAAGGTGTATGAATAAAATATGGTCTATCCCACTTTATAGGGCTACAATGAGAGAAAAGTTGAGATGGTTAGGAGATGTTTTGCAGATGAAGCATGACAGATTGCCAAAGATCGTTCTTTTAGGCCATCCATCGTTGTTTTTAGGCCGTTTGTTCGTTCTTTTTAGGCCACCATTCATCGTTCATATATATATATATATATATATATATATATATATATAATATATATATATATATAATATATATATATATATATATATATATATATATATATATATATATATTATATATATATATATATATATATATATATATATATATATATTATATATATATATATATATATATATATAATATATATATATATATATATATATATATATATATATATATATATATATATATATATATATATATATATATATATTATATATATATATATATATATATATTATATATATATATATATATATATATATATATATATTATATATATATATATATATATATATATATATATATATAGGCTTGAAGTTTATGTGTTGTATAGCGGTGAAGTTTCTACAACACCGCTTTCTGTAAAAACTTTATATGCCCCCAGGGCATAATTTACAAATTTTACCCTGAGGGCTGGGGGGGAGGGGGTTGTCATCCTTAAAGACCTAATTTCTTTAACTCTCAACTACGTTGAAAAAAATGACTATTTCAAAATTTTGATTGGATGTGTTTGGGGAAATGGTGGGCGTGAGAGGGGGGTTAGTTGCCCTCCAATCACCTTCTACTATTAATAAGGGCATTAGCCCTTTCAATTTCCAATCGAATGAGCCCTTTTTGAAGTTTCTACGTCAACGCTTTCTATAAAAACCTTATATACCCCAAAGGGCATAACTGACAACTCTTGCCCTGAGGGGTGGGGGGGGGTAACATCCTCAAAGACCTAATTTCCAAAACGTTCAACTGCGTTGAACAAAATGGATATCTCAAAATGTTGATTGCATGTGTTTGGGGAAATGGTGGGCGTGAGAGGGGGGTTAGTTGCCCTCCAATCACCTTCTACTATTAATAAGGGCATTAGCCCTTTCAATTTCCAATCGAATGAGCCCTTTTTGAAGTTTCTAGACAACGCTTTTTATAAAAAACCTTATATGCCCAAGGACATAGCTTACAACCCATGCCCTGGGGGGTTTGGGGGGTTTCTCATCCTCAAAGACATAATTTCCAGAACTCTCAACTACGTTGAACAAAATGGTTATCTCTAAATTATGGTTGGGCCTGTTTGGGAAAATGGTGGAGGTTAGGTGGGAAAATGGAGGGGGGGGGTGGGGGGGTAAGCTGCCCTCCAATCACTTTTGACTATTCAAAAGGGCACTAGCCCTTTCAATTTCCTTTCAGATGAGTCATTTTCGAAGTTTCCACGACAACGCTTTCTATAAGAAAACCTTGTATGCCCCAGGGCATAACTTAAAACCCTTGCCCTAAGGGGTCTGAGGGGGTTATCATCCTCAAAGATCTAATTTCCAAAACTTTCATCTGCGTTGAACAAAATGAATTACTCAAAATTTTGATTGCATGTGTTTGTGGAAATGCCGGGCGTGAGAGGGGGGTTAGTTGCCCTCCAATCACTTTCGACTATTAAAAAGGACACTAGCCATTTCAATTTGCAATTGAATGAACCCTTTTTTGAAATGTTTACGACAACGCTTTCTAAAAACCTTGTATGTCCCCAGGGCATAACTTACAACCATCGCCCCGAGGGCTGTGGGGGGTTTTCATCCTCAATGAACTAATTTCCAGAACTTTCAACTACGTTGAACAGAATGGCTATCTCAAAATTTTGATTGGATGTGTATGGTGAAATAGTGGGCGTGGAAGGGGTGTTAGTTGCCTGCTAATCACTTTCGACTATTAAAAAGGCCACAAGCCCTTCCAATTTCCAATCGAATGAGCCCTTTTTCAAGTTTCTACGACAACTCCTTCGATACGAAGTGCCCTGGTCTAAGCCAAAAAAAAAAAAAATAATACATTGTGCCAACATCGTTCTTTACTTAGGCAGCGCTATTGCGCTGCCTCTGATAGTCAATAAAATTCCAAACCAAGGCCGTATCCAGAGCGGCTAGGGGTTTTAACCCCCCACTCCCCTTAAATGTTTGTCCCACTTCTAAAAGCGTAATAAAAATGCATATAAATAATTTTTTGTACCCCCTCCCCCCGAACAAAATCTCGGATAAGGCCTTGTTCCAAACACTAACAAACGCTCGACTCCCAAACACAACTACAGCTTCAGAGGAAAGCTACATCTTTTAATGGTTATGTTTTTGGATTATTATTTGCTGATTTGTCATCCACGTTTTTGTTTTTTTTTTAATTTGGCACCCGCTGCTAATAAAAGTTGCATAACTGCGTAGGGAGTTTTCTTTAATTAAAAATTAAATTCCCCGAGATTTCCTAATTTTTAAGATATATATGGTTGTGTAAATTTTCATTCAACCAATCCGAACAATCCGATTTCACTTCAACTGTCCTTGTTACTTTAAGAATTTTGACAATGGTGATTTACATGCATGGTGATTTCAATTTGAGTTTATTTTTCATGGGTTTCAGATTCTTTTTTGAAATTGCCAGAAATCACTTCTCATTACAAATAATTACAATATTCTAATTACAAATAATATTTACTTGAATTTGAATAGCATTGATTCGGAGTGATTTTACTGGGGAAATGTTTGTCTATTAACAGTTTCTTTAAAAACACATTCAATTGAAGGCCTTCAATTTTAGATGTTGGTATTGAAGGCCTGAAGTTAGCTCTTCACTAGGTTGCAGCTATTGCTGCAAGCATGATTTCACATAAACTATATTCTGTTCGCGAAAAAAATAATAAATTCTCCAAAGAACACCCTCCACCTTATCCAAGGCCTTTGTTCATTGACAATCGGATTGTTAAAAGTAATTTTCGGATTCCCATGGCTCGACTGTTAGCATCTGATTTCCATTGATAGCTCTTTTAGTTCTAAGACCGGAAAATCTTTCTACTCTAAGATAAGATAAGATTTATTCCAAAAGGGTTTATTCCAAAAACAACACAACACAAAAAAACAAATGACCTTCCATAAGCTAACGCTTGTTCGGAAGTATTTACCCTCTTAAAATTAACACTTATAATAACATAATAAAGAGAAAGAAGAGAAAAAAAGAGAAAAAGAAGAAAGAAAGAAAAAAAGAAGAAAGAATGAAAATCCTACACTCACTCGGCTCCTGGTCGCAATAACCAAAAATCAATACTTCACATACTCCAAAACTTCCCGCCGCCATCCCATAAATAATAAATAAAAAAAAAAAAAATAATAAATAAAAATATATAGGAAAAACGGGTTCCGGGCAAACCTGAGAGTGACTCAACTATACCACCCTTTAAACAAATTCATACCTATGGAGACAAAGGGTTTTAAGGTCCCGACGGAATTCACATAGATTCGCTGAACTTTTTAAAGAAACAGGCAAATTATTCCAGACAACTGGCCCCACATGACGTATTGAAAATAGCGATCTAGTAGGAACTCATTAGGAACTTCAAAATGTATGAAGGTTGTGCGCGTAAAAATTTGAATTGTGATGGAATGCAAGAATAACATTTTAAAACTATATCAAATAAGTAATGTGCAGTGTAAAAGGAAAGAAATAGGAAAAATGGCAGAGATTAGTTTTTAAATTGCAAAAATTTTGGGAAAATATAATTGTTAATGACCACAAAAACATAGGTGATCCAGTTATAATTGGATGAGATTTTGCGTGTAACTGGTTCACTGCTTTTTAATCATGATGCTAAAATGTGATAATCTTGGTGCTTTTTCCTAATAGAATAAAATATACTGATCATCTGCTGTATTGTAGACAGATTCGATATTTTGCTTTGAATTCTGATATTTAAATGGTAGCGTTGGTTTACAAAAAATGTACCGCAGAGTTAGTAGCACTTCTGCATGTCTTACTGCCCTTCTTGGTGTAAAAGCACTATGGACACTCCTTATTCAGTCTTACGATCTCCCAAACACTCTTGATTATTGTGATCCATAAAAGCAATAAAAATTAAAAAAAAGCACTCCTACATGTCTCATAGTCTGACTTGGCGTACAGAGAAAGCATCTTGGACACTGCTGGGCTCTCAACCTCTTGACCAGCTCAGCTGTATTGCTCCCCGGGAGTCTAAAGTGACATGGACTATTTTCTTTTCGCATATTCAGGTTTTCTACGGGTCCACTTCATAGCTCTCAACAGGCGGACTTGACGGCAATTATTTCAGAATATGGGCTATATATTAAAATGTGGACGCCTTTTTTATGGATTGGGGGGGGGGGATTTAAGCTGATGCATGAAATTGTTCCTTAATTTTCTTAAATGCTGCTAGCCTTATAGTAGTTCTTGAAACAGCATATTTCCTCCTGGGACCCAAACTAAGATCTAGTTACTTTTGCAGATATGTCCTGTCTGTGACTAAATTGAGGAAATAAACACAAAACATGTGCACAGGGTCTTTTTGGGAGGTTGGGGATCCCTTTATTATATTGTTGGATTCAAGAATTCTCGTACGTAAATTTTATATTATGGTGATCAAGCACTAGAAGAAACATTTAAGATTAGGATCGTTAATATAAAACTACCTTTTAAAAATATCGAATAACTTAATCGAATAACGAATAACGAATAATATCGAATAACGAAGCATGTGCAAACTGAATATTTAAGAATGTCCGCTTACTGTGGGAAACGTTATATTGTTGCTATATTAGAATTAAAAATCTCTTTCATTTTTTTTGGGGGGGGGGATGTGAAGGGTTAAGGGATTTGAGTACGAGAGTTTCTGGACTGGATGAGGGGGAAGGGCTTCTGTATGTTGTTTGTTTGTTGTTGTTTTTTTGTGGCCATGGCCCTGCGGGTCCTTTTTGTGTCAAATCTACTGTAGAGTATACTATTGGCATAACACACCCAAGTTTCCATGATAGTATCCAACAACAAACAAATTCATTAAATTTAGCACTAAAGTTTTGAAAAGGACCAGAGAATTATATGAAGTGTTGCCTAAAATTGTCCGGATTTTGCCGAGAATAAGATGGAATTTAAAAATACATAAAATAGTTAATAAAGCAAATAATAAAAAAAAAGATAATTAAAATAATAAGTAAAAAAGAAATTATCGAACTCTAAGAATTGTATGTACAGATTTGCGCATAAAGTGGGGACGAGGAAGATTTCACAATCAACCCCGCCTGGTTCAATACCGCTTTCTAGGGTTATAATGAGAGAAAGGATGAGGTGGCCAGTGTACGTACTGCGGATGAAGGACGAGAGATTGCTAAATATTGTCCCTTTTAGCCAACCGTCTAGGGCTAAATGGAAAGCAAGTTGTCCTCGAGTGGGGCGGGAGGAAGTCATAAGGAAAGACTTCAGGGTAATACAAATTTCCTAGTAGGGTGTAAAGAGGGAGATTTTGAATTGATTAAGGTGAAGGAGGGGCATGTATAGCTGTGTTGGCCTCCGGCGGCTTGGTGTTGCCGTGAGTTGTTACAAGTATTAGTATGAAATTGTTATTAAAACATGCACTTTCTATATGGATAAAATGGCTAGATTAAATCTGGTCAGTCTGTAATAATCGGATTAACCATTTTAAAAGTTAACACCCTTCATTGATGTTGAATAATAGGAAACTCAATGCGATTTTGTTTTCAAAGTATGTTTATATATTCCTAGGTCAAAGTAGTATTTTTGTATAGATAAGTTCTTTCTTTTTTATATACATTTACAATAGAAGACAATTCATTTGTTACAATATATTGGATCCATATTTGATACAATATAGCATGCACATGTACCATGCTGATATTGTATAATCTTCTCCCCAGAAGAGTATTTCATTGTGCTTTACGGCTCTTCTGGCTATATTTGTGTTAAAAGTGGACGCTGAACTATGACTCGGAGGTGGGGGTACAGTTTCATCAAAAGCTAATATTTGCATCCATGCCATCAAGATACCACGTCTGCAATATTATGGAAAAGGCTTGGAGGATAAGGTTGAAATATTCAAGTGTTTAGGAGAGGGATAGGGAAGAGCAGGGGAGCTTCAAATTTTGTTTCGGGGGAATGTGCTAATTATGTTTTGTCTCTAGTCAGCCGAAACGCTTTTGTCCTATAAGCTGTTATGGGACTTATAATCTATTTATAGTTTATTTAAGTTTAAGGGTTTGTTTTTTCCAACCGTTTTTTAACTACTTAGTTTTGCGTGTGGGACTCCGTACGTAATTTCGACTCCGTAATTTAGGACTCCGTACGTAATTTCGAAATTCTTTTGACCATTGCTATCTATTAGTTAAGGTTTATTGATATCCTTTTCAATTTGATGCGTATTTTTCTCTACTAGTTTCACTCTCTTTTTCAAAGTTATCTACCAGGTTTTGTGTCCGTTTGTTTTCAAATGGAAACTCATTGTAATCTTAGAATTATATCCAAAATTGATGACTTCTGCCCTTTTGTTTTCTTTT
Organism: Artemia sinica; assembly: GCA_027921565.1. NCBI lineage: Eukaryota > Metazoa > Arthropoda > Branchiopoda > Anostraca > Artemiidae > Artemia > Artemia sinica. The sequence goes on from CM051258.1 coordinate 76,057,340, forward strand.
TTTATCCTGTTTCAACGCATGCTTTTCCTGGTCAAGATTGCATGCTTATTTCATACTCGAGTGTTGTTGAGATATGGAACTGTATCAATTCACTTTTACATTTTCCTCAAATTTGTTATGATTTCCTTGTGTTAATGATTCATATCAAATTTGGTTTAAGATTTATTACTGTTTGATATATATTTTAATTGTCCAGCAATAAAAGAGAGTTTGAACCTGGAATTAAAATCACATTTGTCGGAGCTTCTAGCTCTCAAAAATACCTCGTGTGTCTGACTTAAATTCTTGTTCTGCATTTTGAAACTGCCATCATATAGTCTAAATGTCTAACCTCTACTAGCCCTGAATTTCACCAAAAGTGAATTGGGATCTCCGAAATCTTCCAAAAATACCGTTAACAAAATCAACGATTCGTTAACGTTCGTATTTTTATGAACGTTCCAATTTTTGGGGAGATATGTGAGGATCGAATTTTCTGTCGTGGAAGAGCCTGTTTAAGTGTGCTGAACAAAATACGTACAGTGTTTATTGGGAGGATTAGTTTGAATATCGTTGAATCGTAACAAGGGATGATGTTGTTAATGCCAATCAAAGTGTTGCCTGTCTTTTGAACTAGCCAATACTAAGTACAGACTATTAAAACAAAAAAATAATAACAAAAGGAAGTATGAGACCTCGGCTACTGTAATTCAAAAGAAGTTATGATACGCAATATAAAAATAGAACAATGCGTTTTTGTTTATACTTTTTTTTAAGAATCAGTAATCTATGCAGGGTTCTAGGCGCTTATCTCCCCCCTGGAAAATAGGGTTTCCAATTTTGAGAATTTTATTTGAGTTGTGTTCTTTTTAGTTTCGTTGAAAAGTGCTAAGGAAAGTGAAAAAGACGAATTTAAACATCATAAGTATCTTAAAAGCTTAGAAAAAACCGCAAATCCATTTTTGTTGAAAAGACTTCCATATGAAATTCTGCAATTTTTGGCAGTAGCGGGCGCCAAATTAAAAAAAATGTAGGTGAAAAATCCTCAAAATTAAGCTAAAAACATATGGCACCAAAAAGTTTAAGAAGGTTTAGCTTTGCTTTGAAAGCATAGTTGACAAATTCTTATTGTTTAAGTTTTTACGGACGAAAGCGTTGTCAAATTCTATGAGTTAGTTTTTTCTTATCTTCCAAGTTTAAAACTACCACAAATCACCTTTAATAAATAAATGAAATCCACAACTAACAGAAACTACCTTAGATAACCTAGTGAAACTCAAAACTAGCACAAATTAAACGAAATCGGGCTGACAACCCCCATGTCTTCTCGAGACCAGAATATAATTTGCACTTTACTAAAAATAAAACCGTGAATTATCAGTTTAATATACATATTCTGATATTTATTCCTTAAAGTCTTAAAACTTCTTTATTTATTGAAGTCAAAAAAGTGAAAGCCTTTTATTTTGTTTTCAGTAAAGTGCAAATTATATTCTGGTCTTAAGATTGGTTAATTTCAGAAGCGTAATTTTTTTTTCAGGTTCAGACAAAGTGCTTTGAGAAGTCCCCCCATGTGAGTCACTTCTATCACCATCCAGAGGAATACAGTACAGAACTGGTCAGCTTTTTGGCCCAGTGTGGCCTTGTTTCTCAGAACTTCCAAACTTGTGTCTCAAAAATGAAAAGAAAACTCTAAAAAATTGTCTTGGAATTATTGGGTACCTTGTCAATTTCTAGTTTTTTTTTCTTTTCTTTCTTTTGGTTTCTTTGGAGCGTGAACCTAAAATCATGAACAGATTCTTCCCAGTCTCAAATAAAGATGTTTAATATAATTTTGATTAAGATAGTGGTTTAGGTGTATCGTAAGTTGATTAGGCATGAAAGTTTCTGCAGTCTCAATATTTAGTTCATTTAATTATTTTAATTAAATAATTATTATAATAATTAATTATTTAACTCATTTAATGAATCAATTGTTTGTAGGTGGTCCCACAATCTTTATTGGCACGTTCACGATTCCTTTTAAATATTGTCTTCCCAAATTTTGTTACAATTCTGAGGACAAGTTTTTCAATATTGAGTTTTTCAAATTTGAGGACAAGTTCTTCAACTCCCCAGTCCTCCTTTTCACCTAAAAAAAAAAAAAATTAAAACTTGAAAAGGTATTTAACTATGTGTGTAGATAGGGAAGAATCAGGCACCTCTGGAAATTGAAGTAATAGTTCGGCCTTTTTTTCAGCATTTTGCCATATTATGTCTGATTTTATATGTGTCTCTTTTATGCAACTGGATATAGGTAAGCCCCCCCTTCCAATCGTAGGACTTTAATTTGAAACTTATTTTGCTAGTGTGATGCATATTTGCTTTAAATTAAAGTCCATAAGTTAGGTCGTAAAAACTGCTTCAGTAGCTGTTTTTAGTTATAGAATTAAACTTCCGAAAATTTATCTATTCAGGCTTAGCTTCAATTGCCTTCATACTGTCAGTTACGTAAAGCACTGGATAGGTGAATTGTTGATAACAAAGAAGAATGGGAAAAAGGAACGACTAAAAAGAAGGACAGAACTTTCAATAGTTTTTGCTAGCCGCAGGTCATTTTGTTAGGTTCAGCTGCAGGCAAGCTTGAGCCTCCCCTGTTTCCAGTGCATCGTTTTAATTTCCTATCCATTGTGCTAGTACGGTTCATTTTTAATATATTTTTTTTAATTCTTCTATAGTTTAGGTGGAATCCTCTGGTGGCTGTTTTTAATGTTAGAATTTAATATCCTTAAAAAGTCTATCCGTACAGGCGTCATTTCAAATAAATTGGAAAGGTCAATTAAGGAAACTACTGGCCAGAGCGAAGTGTAGACACAAGGAGATTAATACCTATCGTGATAGTACATCATCATGCTCATGGCCAAAGGGCGTAATTCGTAATTAAGTGTAAATGATTTATTGTGTTCGATAAATGTCCCACTGAAAGTTTTTAATCCAGGTTTTAAAATATAGGGCAAAATTATTTACCCTATATTGTTTAATATTTAATCACAAAGAGAAAGAATGGAAAAAGAGTTACATATCCGTCATAAGTATAACCTCTAATATTCACTAATATGACACGATTTTCAACTCAAACGCTTTTAATAAATAAAGCAGCTTTTCAATTTAACAATACTTGACAGATAATTTTGCGCTCACTTCAGACTAAATCTCCGTCTATTCATAAATTCATAAAACTCCGTAAATAACTTCGTAAATTCGTAAAAAAGTTCATAAACATTGTCCGAAATGCCGTCTTTCACTTTTACGAATGCTTCGGTAAAACTAATTTAAGTTGCAGTACCGAAATGTGATCTAGTCCGATTGCGACTTAATCATCCTATACCTCTAGCTTAAAGAATACCAGACACAGATTATGCAACCTAAACGTAGAGAAATATAGGGCTACTGCAATTTTTACATTTTTTTGAGTCCATAATAAAAAATTTCTGTAAAAAGTTCCTGGAAAAACTAAGATTTCTCTAAGCCAAACATTATAAAACAATAAATTTCTGTTAACTATATATTTCTATTTCTTTGTATATGAGACTATTTTTTTGTAAAAATTATAAATAAAGGCCTTTAGAATTTAGAATTTGGAAAATGTCAATTAGGCCCTTTGGTTTTGGTTGCGTTAGATTGCTTTTACGCTTTTGTAAAGTGTGAAACTACAATTAATTAAAAAATTTGATTGTCTAATAAACTTGAAGTTTGCCTGATAAGCTTTCAAAAAACAACAACAAAGGAAATAGGGGTTTTTCAATCACTTAAGACTAAAATAGACAAAAAAAAACAGTAGCAATAAAAAATAGATTGATTGTCCCTTGGAAGGATTTATCAAATAAACATATGTTGAACGTAAATTATACTAAAGTCAATGTACTGGTTAAAAATATCGAAACGTGGAAGCTGATTCTATATTTTTAATTTCCGAAATGATTAATATTATTTTGATGCTTATTACCTCTATGCGTGGTAAGTTTTAAAGTACTAGCTCTAGGTTATCACTGTCCTTGCTGATGTTATGTATATGTCATGGGCTGTTGTTTATCCCATGGGGGAATGTCGTCTTAACAAAATTCCTGTATATAATTGCATAAGCAGCTGTTTGTCTAGTCGCTGCAATTGCTGACAAATTCATTGAAATTTAAGGAGGGGGTATATACTGACAAATATGCAAATAAAAAACGCATTCTTTCAAAAATAAGGAAAATATTTTTTTTTTCCAGGCCCTTTTGCTGTATATATTTGCAGAAGCAGCTGTTTATCTAATTGCTACAATTGCTGACGAATTCGTTGACATTTAAGGAGGGGGTATATACTGAAAAATATGCAAATAAAAAATGTTTTCTTTCAAAAATAAGGAATACATTTTTTTTCTACTGAAAATGTTGAAGTAGTAACGTTGTATTGGGTGGAGTCAAAGACCATGCAATCGTTTGGTTAGGGGGGGATTGCGCCAGCCACCATCTTTAAAGCAGATGTACAAGATGTGTTTCCTTCTTCTTCTTAGTTTTATGTCTAAGCGAGTACGGGATAATCCTTCAGAGAAAAGTTTGATTTTTACTTCATTAGCCACATAATGCAATATTTATCACGGTCGATACCTTTAAACGGGTGCAGGTACTAATTAAAATAATTTAATTATTGAAACCTCAGTAACTATATTGTTTCACATGGAGCTACTGATCAAGTAATAATCAATTCCTTTTTGGGGACAGGAAAAGTGAAGGAAATGGCACGCTAATGCGGTAGTCAAGGGAATAGCCCTGGAAAGGGGTATAAAAGTCCCTTTCATTTTGGGAAAAAATTTATTTGCTTCGGTGAAACTTTGCAAATCATGTATATTACTAAATTTTGCTAGATAATTTCCTTATATCACAACCATATTGGATGTTCTACATTGTTGTGGATCGACCAGAGACAAGTTTTTACTTACTCGTACTTGCATCGGATCCAGGTGTTTTCACCTCACCCGGCATCCGAACAAAGCTTCTGAATGAGGGTCTCCCATGACGGATGGTCTTTTGCCAATTCTTTGGCGAACTTTAGTCGTTGCTTGTCCCATTTATGGCCGTCTGGTCTGACGTTCGGTCTATTAGTCTGGTCTGATGTCTGGAAGCGTAAAATTGAACGCAGACAACGGTGGTTAAAAACCTCAAGAGCACGTCCGTGAGCTGCTTTGACGGGCTACGATTCAATACTATAGAGTAGGACTGACGGGCCACGGTTCAACGCCATAGAGTAGGACTGATGCCACGATTCAATGCCATAGATTAGGACTGCCCTTACTGTCGACTTATATATGCTTATCTTTGTTCGGAAGCTAATTTATCGATGGACCCAGGGATGGTTGTGAATCTGAGCGAAAACTGCTTGAGCTCTAGATATACTCACTGGTAGAGATTGCATCATATTGCAATTCACAAAGATGGCCACTGAAGTGTCTATAACTTACTTTTATAACGGGAATTGCTTGGGCAATTTTTCTTCGAAGATAAGGTGGAATTTTCCACTTGTGTGATTAAAGATGATAATACATCTCACACGAGGATAAATATGGACCGTGAAAAGCCAAAAATATGTAAACTAAAAGGTGAAATGTGGCATCAAGATGATATTAAATATAAGATATATAATATTTTAATGAAATGTCTTCACTTTGATTGCTGAGTAAACGATAAGCCACAATCTTTGTTTGTCAATTCGAAATGTCAAAAATCGACCTGACCAAATCTTATGGGGATTTTATTTTTCGGGGTCTGCTTTTATTTTGAAAGTTTTTCTCATGTTACTATTGTGTTTTTATGTTCTTTTTGGTTTTTATTTTTTAAACTTTTTTTTGTATTATTACATCTGTCTTTTAAGTTTACGGTGAGAACACTTTTTCGATTATACTTACATTCTGTTACCTCCCTACTTGGTTCGACCACAGCCAAATGACGCCGGGGTCAATTTATAAGATTACTAGTGATTTCTTTCGTAATCGAAAAATGTGTGAAGTTCAGAGGGAGTGTTGTAGTTATGTTTCTTACAATTTGGCAAAACGCGATAACTAAAGTCATGATAATTATGTCTAATTGGAGAATATTGTAAATGTTGAATAAATATTTACCGTTTTTTCTGTACCTTGTCAATCGTGGTGGATTTTTTATTGGGGTTTCCCGTGGGCAAAAATTAAGTAATCATGAAAGGGAACTTCTTCACTTCGACATGGAAATAAAAAAAACTTGGTAAGTAACTTAGATTATAGAAAGATTAATAGATTTGTTCAATAATAAACGCAACAGTGAATTAAAAATTAAAGATAATTACGTCGTCATATTCCCCCTACAAAGCTCTAAGGCCGAGTATGACCGGAGAAAAAAAGAAGGAAAAGTGCAGAGGTCCCGCCCGACACTCATTACCTCCAGAAAAGCAAGCGAGAGTCAAGTGACGTGCGCAATAAACGATATCGCCGTACAATTCACAGAGTAAGTAACTGAACTGAGTAACTAAATGCAAGAATTGTATTTGTAAACGAGTAGATTAAGTAGCAAATATGTGCGTACAAAACGAACTAGAATTTTTTTTCAAATTTTCTTGAACTTTGAATGTTTCATGTTTTAGTGATCTTTGGGGGAACAATCTTAAAAGAAATATGCAGAAACAATTTTAAATTCTAATTTTAAATTTTCCCCGCGTTTTTAGTTTTCTGAGGGGGGAGGTCCTCTAAATGTGGCCAGCTTTCCTATTCTACTTTCTCTGTGATTTAGGAGTTAAAAAAGTCTGTTGGTGATTTATAGTTAAATGATATAAAGAAAAACTACCCCTGTCATATTTTTCTAATCTTTAAGTAAGAACTAGAGTTGCCTCGGCACCCTTAAAAGCTTCTTCCGCGTTTACAAATTTTACTGTGTGGACAATCGACCTTTCCATAGATTCTGATTTGAAATTGAAACGTACGGTGACCTTCAGCAGAAGATGATGAAATTATTCTTAAATTTAATATAAAAAGAAGAAAATTTAAAGGAGAAGAAGAAGAAGATATGTCACAATACTTCTAATGAGAAGTTTTCATCGTATTTTTAGTTATGTTGAGTTCGATATGTGTAATTTGCATGTGATTAATTTGTATTTTGTATTATTTTTTTTTCTTTTTGTTCGTTTTCTTTACTCCACTTCTTTTTGTGTGTTGTGAGCGGGTGAAAATAATCTTATGTATGCTTTATGCCAGAAAATAAAATTTTAGGAAATACGTTAATTTACAACAAATATGTTTTTGATTAAATGAATAATTGTTTCGAAAAGGACCATCAGAGTAAGTGCAATTTCGGCCAGTAGGGATCATGGTTTGGGATGAAGCTCAATGCCTAAAAGTCAACATTCTGCCAGACACTTGAACTCGCAATAATTATATTTCTGATCATTCATGTTTCCATAGGTGTAGTAAGTCTTGTTCTCATTTAAGCTGGAGCAAACTGCGTTTTGTCAGTATTCAGGAATCATTGATTTGAAACATAAAATTAAAAAAATTTAAATGGGGGTTATATAGATGAACTCAATAAAAAGAGTGCAAGTAGAAAAAAGCAAAATCGGCAAAAAAAATAACTAAACGAAGGCTTTGAAAAAAAACGTAGCTTTATAGATGAAGTTTAAAAATGTAAACGCTGAAACAGAGAAAAATAAAAAAGAAGGAAATCGGAAAAAAACACGCATCTAAAAAGTAGAAGAAACAAAGTATGTGCTAGTGTAGGTGGAAAGATAGTTACTAACAGATCTGATAATCAAAATGCATTGCTAAAAATGAATTTTTTTTTTGCAATGATAAAAACAATTGTTTTAACAGCTTTTTGCTAGTTTTCTCTCCGTTTTTTTTTCATGTAAGAAATTTTCGTTTAAACTCAAAAACATTTTTTTCAGTTTTTAGTATTTTTTTTCAAACAAGTATTTTTTCCCAGAGTTACTTCACATGGTAGGGGTTGTCGTATAAACTTTTGAGGGGACTCATTCAATTGGAAACTGGAAGCTCTAGTGGTCTTTCTAAGAGTCAAAAGGGATCAGAATGCAACTAGCCCCCCCCCCTCCCCCTACGCCATTTTTCCTCAAATGCATCCGATCAAAATTTTGAGATAGCCATATTTTATTAAAAATTGTCTCAAGGTCAAATAACTCTGCCTCCAGGTAGACAAACCCCCCACAGCCCCTGCTGTGACTAAATTGAAAGATACTACTTAAATCGAGTTTTTCAAAAAGGCGTATCTATCATATCTCCAGAACGGAAGAAGGTATTAAGTTTAAAATTTCAGGACATGTTGGGGGGAGTGTTAAAAAATGGGCGGTGGCAAACAGTCCCCCTCCAATGGTTTGTTTTAGCTGCAATCTCCCCAAAGACGTCTGATGACAACTTTGGAATTGTCATCTTGTTCAAAATAGGCGAAAGGTCAAATAACTATGTTTCCAGGGGTGATGAAACCCCCCACAGCTCCTGAGGCAAGTGTTCTAAATTACATAAGTTGCCCATTGTTTATATATAAGGCTTGTTTCTGCAAAAGGGGGCATGTTTGATTCTGAGTCTCCAAAAAGGATAAGGGTATTAAGGTAAACCTTTAGAAAATGTTGAGGGGCTTGTCAAACAAAATCTAAACACACTATCTGCAAGAGGGCTGTCTAAAAGCTACAATAGACATATGTAAGGAATGGCTAAGCGTATTAAGTTTAAACCGTAAAATCAATTCGTGAGGGAAGTTGAAAATGAACGGAGGGCAACCAGCCTTCATCTTCTGGTCCTTTTAGATGCTCCCTTTTACACCTATATAAATCTTTAAAAAAAAATCAATTCAAAATAGTCATAAGGTCTAATAGATATGCCTCTGGGGATGCCATGCCCCCACAGCCTGCCTCATTGGAAAAGGGAGGGGGATGTTTGATCCTGTGTTTGTCTGAAAAGGCTAAGTGTAGGTGGAATTTCGGAGATAAAAGGATAAGTTGAACTAAATCAAAAGACACTATCTGCATTCAAGTTATCAAAATTTCATTTCTGCAATATCTTAGGAACAGGTAAGGGTGTTAACTTGAAACTTTCAGGGCCACTATTACTACTAATACTGCTGCGGCTGCAAATGCAGCTGGCTCTACATTTACTTGTGACAATTTTCAGGGAATTTTAGGGGATGTTGAACGAAATCAAAACATGTTATGGGCATGCTGGTTGTCTAGAGAGCACATCAGCAATATCTCAGGAACGGCTGAGAGCATTAAGTTAAAGCTTTCAGGGCATGTCCAACAGTGCTTGAGCCTCCGACGGCTAATGGTGTTTGATTGAAATTTTCAGGGTTGAAGGGGTTTTTGAAATAAGTAAAAAAATTAGAATCGTATATTTTAAATCTTACGCCAGAGACATGAAAAACTTCATTCATTGACTTCATTCAAGAAATATCCATTGTATAACCGAAAACAAAGCCTTGACAATCAAAAACGAACAGAAATTAATTACAAAAAATCTATCCAACAAAGAAGTTTTCAAAGAAAATTAAAGAGCCGTATCAAACAGAGTGACCCGGCTCAATTTTAACCGAAACCCTAAAAAACGGAATTTTTATACCAATAGATATATTAAAAGAAATGGCCTTTTATGCTGATTTCAAATATATAAGTTTCATTAAGTTCAGTCTTGTTCATCAAAGGTTACGAGCCGGAAGAAATTTGCCTGATTTTCGAAAATAGGGGGAAACGCCATGTAAAAGTCATTTAATGAAAACCGCACCATCAGATTCAGCGTGTCAGAGAACCCTACTGTAGAAGTTTCTAGCTCCTATCTGAAAAAATGTGGAATTTGTATTTTTTCCAGAAGAAAGATCATGGATGTGTGTTTATTTAATTTTTTTTTTCTCCAGGGGTGATCGTATCGATTCAGTGGTCCTATAATATTGGGAAAGGGCTCATTTGAACGGAAATTAAAAGTTCTAGCGCCCTTTTAAAGTGACCAAAAAATTGGAGGTCAACTAGGCCCCTCCCACGCCTCTTTTTTTCTCAAAATTGTCTGATCAAAATTTTGAGATGGCCATTTTGTTCAGCATAGTTGAAAGGCCAAATAACTATACATGTGGAGATATCATGCCCCCCCCCACAGCCCCTGGGGAAAGTTCTTTAAGTTACAAAATTTGCCCATTACTTACGTATAGTATTTGTTATTGGGAAGTATGCATGCATTTTTCGGATGGGGAAGGGGAAATTTTCTGCTGGTGGATTTTCCACGTGGAAAATTCTTCATGGGGAGGGAAATTTCCACTGGGTCAATTTTTCAGGGGAAATTGTACACCGTTGGAATTTGCCAGAACTCCTATAGGAAAATCTTAATTAAACTACTGTATAAGAAAGGTGATGAGAGTGAGTGTGGTAATTATCGTGGCATTAGTCTGGTCTCTGTAGGTAGCAAATTACTTAGTAATATGATGCTTTTTGACTGAGAGATGCTGTAGACAAAGTTTTAAGAGAAGAATAATGCGGTTTTAGAAAAGGTAGAGAATGTGTCGACCAAATTTTCACTCTTAAGTTAATGATTGAGAAGTACCTGAGTTGTCAAACGCCTTTGGTCCTCAGTTTTATAGATTATGAGCAGGCATTTGATTCTGTTGGTAGAAGAGCTTTAGCATAGGTCTTATCCTTGTATGGTATACCAGACAAATACATTAAAGTGATTAGTGCTATGTACGAGAATAACACTGCTGCGGTTAAGGTTGGAAATGAGGTTAGCTGCTGGTTTTGTATTAAATCGGGAGTTAAGTAGGGTTGTGTTTTATCCCCCTGTATTTGGATCATTTTCATGGACTTTGCCTTAAGTAGCACAGGAAAGGCAATGGGAGACCACGGAATCAGATGGGGAGGAAAAACTCTTCTGGACTTGGATTATGCTGATGATTTAAGCATCCTAGATGAAAGTGGGAGCAAAATGAATGAACATTTAGAGGTTTTGCGAGTTCAGGGTGCTAGAATAGGTTTGAAAATGAATGTTAAGAAGACTAAGTCGTTAAGGCTAGGAATAATTGAAGATGAAAAGGTGACGTTGGGTAACGAAAAGATTGACCAGATGGGCAGCTTCACTTACCTTAGTAGTATTATTAGTAAAGACGGTGAGATCAGTGAAGATGTTAAATCTATAATAGCTAAGGCTCAGGGTGTTTTTTCACAGTTAAAAAAAAGTTTGGAAGAATAGGAGGATAAGCAAACCAAGGTTAGAATATCTGTAGCTACAGTGATGACAGTGGTCAAATATGGCTCTGAAGCATTGGCGCTCCGAAAAGCGGACGAAGATTTGCTAGATGTTTTCCTGAGAAATTCCCTACGAATTGTTGTGGTTACCCGGCTGACTGACCGTATTTCAAACAGTAGGCTGTACGAAAAATGTGGTTCAATCCTTCTTTCTAGGGTTATAATGAAAGAAAGGTTGAGATGGCTAGGGCACGTTCTGCGGATGAAGGATGACAGATTGCCGAAAATTGTCCTTTTCGGCCAACCTTCTAGGGCTAAACGGAAAGCAGGTCGTCCTCGTCTGGGATGGGAAGATGTCATAAAGAAACATTTAAAGGAAATGGGAATTTCCTGGGAGAGTGTAAAGAGGGAGGCTTTGAATAGAGTGGGATCGAGGAGGAGCGTGCGTTGCTGTGTTGTCCTCAGGCGGCTTGGTACTGTGGTGAGTTGATTGTAGTAGTAGTAGTAAATTCATTTTATGGCTTGCTTTCTCTAAATTTTTACCAGGATTGAATTGTAAAGAGAATAAATCCGGGGGGGGGAGGGATTTTTCCGTGGAGATGTAGTCAGATTTCCTGGCATTATTTAAAAAAAAACGATCAGAAATTAAATACAAAAAAAACTATTTTTTTCAACTTAAAGTAAGGAGCAAGATTAAAACGAATAAAATTTATTAAGTATATGAGGGGAGTTGCTCCTCCTCAACATCTCGCTCTATTTGCTTAAGTTTGAATTCTGTCCCAATTCTTTAAGAATGATTCCTGAAACACTAGGTTCGTTTAATTATAACAATAAGAAGCTATTTTAAAAAGTACTAAAAACTTTAGCGTAAAGAGCGAGGTGTTGAGGAGGAGCAATCCCCCTTGTATACGTTGTAGTTTCTGGTCATTTTAAGTTTTATTGTTTGCTCCTTACTTTCAATAGAAAAAACTTGTTTTTTTTATGTAATTAAATTTAAGACCAGCAGAAATAAATTCCTACAATAATTCGAACTTACAACGACCAGAAATTACTATTAAATAATAAATGAAACCCAAAACGAACAGCAATTAAAATAAACCATCATAGAAAACATAGAGATAACGGGTCCTTAAATAGGTGAATAAATTAATCTCAAAACGAGTAGAAATTAAATTGAATGTTCAAGTCAAACTTAAAACGAACAATAATTCACAAATAGGATTTCGGCTACTGCTCTTTTTCCCCTTCCCTAACCGTAAAAGTCTAAAGCTTGTTGCATCATTTGCACTTTACTGAAACGAAATATATTAAAATTATTTTCTTTTATATTTACAACATTGAACAGTAAAAATAGAAATAACAGTGAAATAAGATTTTGAATTGCTGGGTTTCCAGGAATTAGCATAATTATATATTAAATATTCAGTTTATTTTCATTAGTTCTTTCCAGTCATCTTGATTATTATATTGATTTTATATTTATATGTTGTCGATGTTATGAAAAACAAAAGCATAGTGTTGAAGATACATATTGTAGTTTTAGGGATCGATCGATTGACCGTAAGTCATACAATAAGCTGCACAAAAACGTGGTTTGATCTCACCTGCTAGGGCTATTGTTAAATAGCCCTAGCAATGCTAGGGCTATCACTTGCTAGGGCTATTTGGCCAGCCATTTGTGGCCAAACGAGAAGAAGGTCATCCACCGTTTCATGTCTGACCTCCGATCCTGAAGCTGTTGGAATTTCGCGCAAATTCTGTCTTTGCCTGTGTATTATTTGAATTTGGATCCCTCGTATAATCGGTATGGCCCCTACTAAACTCCCTTGCTAACTGGCAGTTGTAGATATTTTTTACTTGTTTTCCCTATTTATTCTACACCTACTCATTCTTTAGCTATTGAGATGAGAAGGCTTGATTGATGAAATCATTTCTCTTGGTTCCCTTGGATATGTGACTTCAATCAGCTTTCAGACATAGCAATAATAAGTTCCACGACTAATTTCATTCCAGTTGCTATTGGAGAACATTTTCTTTGAGTGCACGAGGTGTTGTTTTTTCCACCCAATGTATGTAAGATATTCTTTATAACCATGCATTGCTATTATGTATCTGGCTATATCTTGGCCCTGCTTTTTCAGGTTTTTATTTCAATTCATAAATAAGCTTGTAATAAAATAATTTCGCTTCATTAGAATTGCCTTGTACCTTTGCGTCGAGACGGTTTAAACTTCAAAATGACCCCCAAAACTATTTTTGGTCAATCAGAGGCAGCGCAATCGCTCTGCCTAAGTAAAGAACGATGTTGGCACAATGTATTATTTATTATTTTTTTCCTTTTGACCAGGGCACTTCGTATCGAAGAAGTTATCGTAGAAACTTCGAAAAGGGCTCATTCGATTGGAAATTGGAATGGCTAGTGCCCTTTTTAATAGTCGAAAGTGATTGCAAGGCAACTGACACCCCTTCCACGCCCACCATTTCCCCAAACACATCCAATCAAAATTTTGAGATAACCATTTTGTTCAGCGTAGTTGATTTCCAGATAGAAATTATGTTTTTGAGGAGGAAACTCTCCCATAACCCTCAGGGCAAAGGTTTTAAGTTATGCCCTAGGGGCATATAAGAACGATGTTGGCACAATGTATTATTTATTATTTTTTTCCTTTTGACCAGGGCACTTCGTATCGAAGAAGTTATCGTAGAAACTTCGATAAGGGCTCATTCAATTGGAAATTAGAGTGGCTTGTACCATTTTTAATAGTCGAAAGTGATTAGAAGGCAACTAACGCCCCTTCCACGCCCACCATTTCCTGAGATACATCCAATGGAATTTTGAGATAGCCATTATGTTCAGTCCTGAAAATTAGGTCTTGTAGGATGATAACCCCCTCAGAGCCCTCAGTGTAAGGGTTGTAAGTTATGGCCTGGGGGCATATAAAGTTTATATAGAAAGTTGTTATAGAAATTTCAAAAAGCGCTCATTTGATTGGAAATCGAAAGGGCTAGTGCCCTTTTTAATAGTCCAAAGTGAGTGGAGAGTAATTATCTACCCTCTCATGCCTACCATTTCCCCAAACACATTCAACCAAAGTTTAGAGATAGCCATTTTGTTCAACGTAGTTGAAAGTTCTGGAAATTATGTATTTGAGGATGACAAACCCCCCAGAGCCCCCATGGTAAAGGTTGTAAGTTATGCCCTGGGGGCATATAAGGTTTTTATAGATAGCGGGGCTCATCCAATTGGAAACTGAGAGGGCTAGTGCCCTTTATAATAGTCGAAAGTTATTGGAGGGTAACTAACCCCCCTCTCGCGCCCACCATTCCCCTAAACACATCCAATCAAAGTTTTCAGATAGCCAGTTTGTTCAACGTTGTTGAAAGTTCTGGAAATTAGGTCTTGTAGGATGATAACCCCCTCAGAAAGCCTTTCGTGCAAGGGTTGTAATTTATGCCCTGGGGCATATAATGTTTACATAGAAAGTTGTTGTAGAAATTTCAAAAAGGGCTCATTTGATTGGAAATTGAAAGGGCTAGTGCCCTTTTTAATAGTCCAAAGTGAGTGGAGAGTAATTATCCACCCTTTCACGCCTACCATTTCCCCAAATACATTCAACCAAAGTTTAGAGATAGCCATTTTGTTCAACGTAGTTGAAAGTTCTGGAAATTACGTATTTGAGGATGACAAACCCCCCAGAGCCCCCATGGTAAAGGTTGTAAGTTATGCCCGGGGAGCATATAAGGTTTTTATAGATAGCAGGGCTCATCCAATTGGAAACTGAGAGGGCTAGTGCCCTTTATAATAGTCGAAAGTGGTTGGAGGGTAACTAAACTCCCTCTCGCGCCCACCATTCCCCCAAACGCATCCAATGAAAATTTTCAGATAGCCAGTTTGTTCAACATAGTAGAAAGTTCTGGAAATTAGGTCTTTGAGGATGACAACCCTCCCCCCAACCCTCAGGGAATAGGTTGTGTTATGCCCTGGGGGCATATGAGGTTGTTATTGAAAGTGTTGTTGTAAAAACTTCAAAAGGGCTCATTTGATTGGAAATTGAAAGGGCTAGTGCCTTTTTTAATAGTTGAAAGTGATCAAAGAGCAACTAACGCCCCTCTCTCGCCCACTATGTCCCCAAACACATCCAATTAAAATTTTGAGATAGCCATTTTGTTTAACGTAGTTGAAAGTTCTGGAAATTAGGTCTTTGAGGATGACAACACCCTCACATCCCTTAGGATAAGGGTTGTAATTTATGCCCTGGGGGCATATAAGGTGTTTATAGAAAGTGTTGTCGTAGAAACTTAATAAGGGCTCATTCGATTGGAAATCAAAAGGCCTAGTGTCCTTTTTAATAGTTGAAAGTGATTGGAAGGCTTGACATTTTCAAACAGTTCGTGGTAACGAACTGTAAGTAAGGAGTGACCCGGCTCAATAGTAACCAAAACTCTTAAAACAGGAATTTTGATACCAATAGATATATCAATAGAATCAAATTTTTATGCTGATTTCAAATATATAAGTTTCATTAAGTTTAGTTTTACCTATCAAAAATTAAGCGCCTGGGAAAATTTGCCTTTTTTTGAAAAAAAGGGGAAACAACCCTCAAAAGTCATAGAACTTTAATGAAAATCGCACCTTCAGATTCAGCGTATCAGAGAACCCTACCATAGAAGTTTCAAGCTCCTATCTGCAAAAATGTAGAGTTTTGTATTTTTTGCCAGAAGAAAGATCACGGATGCGTGTTTATTTATTTTTATTTATTTTTATTTTGACTTCCCCAGGGGTAATCGTATCGATCCAGTAGCAATAGAATATCGTTAGAGGGCTCATCTGAACGGAAATTAAAAGTTCTATTGCCCTTTTTAAGTGTCAAAAAAATTGGAGGGCAACTTGGCCCCCTCCCACGCTCATTTTTTTCCCGAAGTCACCCAATCAAAATTTTGAGATATCCATTTTGTTCAGCATAGTCGAAAACCTAATAAACATGTCTTTGAGGATGACATAATCCTCCACAGTTCCCGGGGGAACGGCTGCAAGTTATGAACTTTGCCCATTGTTTAAATATAGTATTGGTTAATGGGAAGTATACAGACGTTTCAGGAGGGTTTTTTTGGTTGGTTGGGGGGGTGGGTGGGTCTGAGGGGGGGGGGGGTTACGGGGGAGGATCTTTCGAAGGAGGATGTTTCCTTGGGGAAAGGGACTCAAATTTCTATGAAAAGGGCACCGGATTTCCCAGTATTATTAAAAAATGATCAGAAATTAAATTTAAAAAAACTGAATTTTTTCAACTGAAAGTAAGGAGCAGCATTAAAACTTAAAACAAACAGAAATTATTACGTATATGAGGGGGTTCGCCCCCTAGTCAACACCTCGCCCTTTACGCTAAAGTTTTTTTAGTACTTTCAAAAGAGCAATCTATTCTAATTAACCGGCCTTTGTGATTCAGGGGTTTGTGATTCGAGCAAAATTCGAACTTTAGCGGAAAGAGCGAGGTTTTGACTAGGGGTAAACTCCCTAATATACGTAATAAAAACATACAAATATAGAAGTTCGGTACGTAAGTTAATTCGTAAGTTACGTCAGAACAAAATTTCGAGAAAGCCATAAAATTAATTTGCAAATTCCATTCTGATTATTCATGTACGGTGAGCCAAAATCAAAGCTGCATTAATTCAAAAACATTCAGAAATTAAATAAAAAAACAAGTTTTTTTTAACTGAAAGTAAGGAGCGACATTAAAACTTAAAACGAACAGAAATTATCCCGTATATGAAAGGGGCTGTCCCCGTCTCAACGCCTCGCTCTTTACGCTAAAGTTTTTATTGTTTTAAAAAATAGAGTTGTGAGGAAGAGTCTAACTTTAGCGTAAAGAGCGAGTTATTGACTAGGGGTAAACTCCCTAATATACATAATAAAAACCACAGTAGACAGAATATACCAGTAAACTTATCGCAGATCATTTCTGGTCTTCGTTCTCGGTGTGAACAAAAAGCTCCTCCCACTTATTTCTGCATTAGCGGGTGTACCGGGAGTAAAACACGATGTATTTAAAATACCAAAATAAAGTTCCTTTCTAATGATAATTCCGATTTCTTATAATTAAGCTAAATCTAGTTGCAAAAATGAAAAGTCCTTAATCAGCAAAGAGAGAAATTGCATTTCTAGCTTCAGTCAGACAACGGCGCTAGTCGTTCGAATTTCGCTAAGATAATTGTAGCAAGAAAATGCAATGCATAAAATTTCCAAGGAAGTTTAAAAGGCAAAGAACCGTGTGAACGCCTAAATCATCAAAAATATTTAAGACGTATTATTGGACGAGGGTGCGCGTCCTTGGGCCACGTAAGCCAATGGCAGACAGTCCCTAGAGCGCAGGACGAAAGAACTGCGTTTGGGAGTGGGGCAAATGTGCCTTTTTAATTTGAATCTCTATCCAGATTTGAAGCGATTAGTACCGCAAACAATCTCGGTCACCATTTTTATTGTCCTTGAAGTGACCCGTTGCTGTACAACTAAGCATGTAAGTTCAATAAATCTATTATCTTTTTATATGTGTTTGTTACTCTTATATGTCTGAGTCTAGTCCGATAATAGGTAACTAGTTCGCCAGTCTCCATGGTAAATGCTCCCAAAGGAATCTGATCTCCAGATAGCCCAAGAAAGAAGAAGCCACATTTGTATGTCTACATATTCAATTTTCTCTCATTAATTGAGAGCGGCGCTAGCCTAGTTGACACAATCTCCAGCGCTATAAGTGGCGCTATAGGAGAAATTTCTATCACCACAGTAGCGAATCTCCCATTACCACAAAACCAATTTTTCCATCGCTACAAGTGGCGCGAGTCGGAAATTGGAGGAAAACTGCGAACTAGTTGGGCTATTTAAACTTTGTAATTTGAATTTGATTGTTGGGGGGATACAGACATATAAATGAAGTGATTAGGCCTATTGCCGCTAAGCTACTACAGGGAAACCCTTTAGAATATCTCATAGGAGATAATAGCCTCCCCCAAAATAGGTTAAGTAAAATAATAAATTTATTTTAAGTTGATATAAACGCAAAAAAAAAAAAAATGTCTGAAGATTTAGAAGAAAAATTAATAGTGCAAAAGTTAATCGCAAAAAATATAGAGATTGCAAAATCTATCCCGGAATACAATGGTCAATCAGATATTGACGAATTTAATATCCAATTGACCCAGTTTGTACAATTAACAAAAACAGACGTTGGAGCATTAAAAGACATGCTGCTTCTACGATTAAGAGGCCAGGCCTTAACCTTTCTAAAACAGGTCGAACATACCATAGGAAATAACGCCAACTTGCCAATAAATACGGTTGATGACTTGTTAAAAGCATTCAAAGAGAGATTTATAGAAACCAGTTCAATAAATAAATTAAAACATGGAGTAGTGAACTTTGATTTTTCACAAAATATAAGGGAATATCTGGATAATATACGCATTTCTGTAGAAGCAAAATACGGAAGTGGTTCGGGGCAACTGTATGAAAAAGTCATACTAAATACCTTTTTGCAAGGGCTACCCTCAAAACTATATAGAGTAGTAATATCCAAGAATATTCAGACGTTGGACCTTGCAGTCCAAGAGGTAGAACGACTAATTGAAGTTGATAAAATGGTTGCAAATCATAGTAATGCAAAAATAAACAGCCTAGGCGACTCAAACGCGAACCTAATCTTCAAGGGCGATCAGACATCCCCCAATTTCTTTTCAAGGGATAACTCCCCAGTAGCACAAAGAAACAAAACGCCAGAACCCGCTAGGCAGAAAACAGTACGTTTTCGGCCCATTAACCCTACAATAATAAGGTGCTATAACTGCAATCGTGTTGGCCACATAGCAAGAGAGTGCCACTACGTCACCAATCCCATACCAAGAAATGCTGTCGGTAATATGCAAAATTACGGTAACCATTTGTTCAGAAGGACAAATTTTAGCACCGGTCGTGCAATAGGCTATAGCCAGGGGGGATTGCGCCAATCAGTACCTTATAATGCGTACCAACCAAATTTGTATAGCCCTTTCCCCAACAGGCAAATTAATTACCCGTTTGAAAACCCAAATACTCGCCAAGGTCAATATAATGCGAGAATGCAATATAGAAATCATGAAAATTTGCCGATGAGAAATGAAAATTTTACAAGCCAACGGCACTGGCAGTCAACGCCAGCAAATGGCACTGACACGAGACATCCACGCTACCATAATAATACATGGCAAACACAGGCAGACGTAAATCATTTAAATATGCCTACGGAACCTAATACGTCTGAATATCTATTACAGGTACCGACAAATGAAATAAATTCTCAGGGAAACGCTTCAGGCCCCTCAGAAACATAAGTTGGACCCCGAGGGTGCCAGGGATATTTAATAGGTCCAAAACAATACTAGTGCCTTCTTGTAGTGATATTATTAACAAGTTACCTATATTTAATGATTTTTGTGTAGAAAACGTTTACTTTACGGCCTTAGTTGACAGTGGAGCTACTGTAAATATCATAAACTCTTGCGTATTTAACATGTTGCCTCTGCACATTAGGCGACAAAAGAACCCTAATAATCCCAATTTAACAAGTGTTACAGGCCATAAATTAAATGCAAAAGGGTCAATTTGCCTAAACGTAAAAAGAGACAACAGAACCTTCATGACAAATTTTATTATATGCGATAATCTCCCATATGATGCTATTATAGGGGCAAATTTTCTAAGGTCTAATAGAATACTATTAGACGTAGCCAACGAGAGGTTGGTCTACCCAGCTAAGGTGGAGGAAAAAGTTTCTACCTTAAGAAATCGTAACAGAGGTTACGAAGATAACATAACAGTAAACAAAATTTCTAGTGGTATAATGTCGAAGTATTTTGAACCCCATGTCTCGCAAAGACATGGCATAATTGGAAATTTGTTCAATTATCCTGAGAGATATCGCAGAAATGAAGTAAATTTAAATAATAACAGTATTGAATCTGCGAAAATAAAAATAGGAGATATGCGACAGTACAGATCAAATGAAATTAAGAAAATAGTGGAATTGTGGAAAAACATAGTAAAACCCAACGTGACGCCGCAAGATGCCGCAATGGCGCAGCATAGCGCCAGTATGAATCTAATAAACAATGAAAATGAAGAGAAATATTACGGATTTGCGATAAGGAAAACAAAAATCCCTCCCAAAACGATGCAAAAAATCCAAATATCACAAATGATCGAGCCAATAATTAGCAAATCAGAAATATGGTTTGCGACACCGTCTGAAATACCCGAAAATCTGTTATGCGAGGAACAGATTATATCTTATGACAAAGGGGAAGGTTTTATTTGGGTAACCAATAACCATGAAAATGATACAATTACAATTAAAAAGGGGACGTGTTTAGTCCAAATCCAGGTTTTAACGGAAAATGATTTAAATAAATGGGAAAATTCTAAAAGAAACCTAGTTAACGGTATTAAAACTTCAAATAACGAATATCCTTTGACTAAATCGCAGTTTTTAAACAAATTTAAAATGGATCATATTACGGATATGGAACTTAAGAAAAAGTTATGCGAATTATTATGGAATTTTAAGGATGTATTTTCTGCATCTGAAAATGATATCGGTCTGATTCCATTTTACCAGCATTCAATTTTAACGACTGGTAATCCCGTAGCAAAACAGCCATATCGTGTGCCATATAAGCACAAAGAGTGGTTAAAAAATAAAATCCATGAATTAGAAAGAAACGAAATTATACGCCCAAGTATAAGCCCGTATAGCGCACCAGTGATCCTAGTACCAAAAAAGAATGGAGATTTTAGGCTCGTTGTAGATTATAGGGCTCTCAACAAACAAGTAGTTAGCGATAAATTTCCTCTACCAAGAATAGACGAAATTCTTGACTCAATTTCAAGCAAAAACAAAATTTTTACTTCTTTGGACCTTACCCAAGGCTACCACCAAGTGAAAATAGCCGAAAAGGATGTCCATAAAACTGCATTTTCAGCATCCGAATATGGATCTTATGAATACTTGAGAGTACCATTTGGGCTTAAAACAAGTTCAAGCGCGTTATGTAGACCCCTATTGCACCTGTTAAGAGGATTAAAGAATATAATTCATTTTGTTGATGATATTATATGCGTGGGGGAAAACACTGAGCAACACTTAGCAACTTTAGCTAAGGTGTTCGAGAAGTTCAGGCAAGGCAATTTAAAATGCCGGCCTGAGAAAGTAAATTTATTTCAATCCAAAATTAAATTTTTAGGAGTAGTAGTGACCCAGGGAGAGATATCCCCAGACCCTGATAAAATAAGATGTGTTGAAAACCTCAAGCCCCCCAGAACTATGAAAGAATTAAGGGGAATCTTAGGACTTACTGGCTACTTTAGAAAATTTGTACGCAATTATGCCCAAATTGCGAAACCCCTCACGGAATTAACCAAAGGAAACTCCCATAAGGTTACCTGGTCCCAGGAAGCTCAAACTTCCCTAGACCAACTCAAGAAGGCACTCACTTCTGAACCAATTTTATCACTCCCTGATTTCAAAAACGGAAAATTCATCGTTACCACTGATGCTAGCTCAAAGGGCATAGGCGCTATCCTTTCGCAAACAATCCCAGTAGAAAACCCTAACCCTCTACAGGGAACACCTAAACAAATAGAAAAAGTTATATGCTATTCAAGTAAAACTTTATCAAAAGGCGAAAGTAGTTATTCCGCCACAAACTTAGAATTACTATCTATTATCTACCACTTGGACAAATTTAGGCATTATTTAATTAGTAGAAAATTTATATTACGATCAGACCATAAAAGCTTGCAGTACCTGCACACATTTAAAAACCCCACGGGCATTCTAGCTAGATGGATCATGAAAATCCAAGACCTAGATTATGAATTTGAACATTTAAAGGGAAAACAAAACGCAGCTTGCGACTTTTTGAGTAGATATCCAGAAAATGATCCGTCGGAAACTGAAGAAAATGAAGTTAATGCTATCAATGCTAAAAGCAAACATGGATGTAAGAAAAACAAAGTCAAAGACGCAGTAAAAGAAAATAAGATTAACTATTGTCCCTTGTCTTTGGAAAATATAAAAAGAAAGCAAAAAAAGGACGAAATGTGTGTAGCACTAATTGATTATTTTGTGAATGATGAGGCGTTACCGGATAAATTCAAAACTCTTAGAAAAGAGATAGATAATTTTTACTACGACCTTGATGAAGAAATACTGTGTAGGATTGTGACTGCTGAGACAAATAGAAACCAAACCTCGATAATACCTGTATTA
This sequence comes from Artemia sinica, assembly GCA_027921565.1. Taxonomy (NCBI): domain Eukaryota; kingdom Metazoa; phylum Arthropoda; class Branchiopoda; order Anostraca; family Artemiidae; genus Artemia; species Artemia sinica. The sequence continues at coordinate 76,079,827 of CM051258.1, forward strand.
CCACAAAACTTGATAGGGCCTGCATTTGAATATTTTCATTCGGACACAGGTGGACATTTAGGAGTTATGAAAACGTTCCATAAGTTAAAACAATACTTTTACGTACAATCGGCACTAACAAAACTTAAAGAATTTGTAAGCACATGCGAAGCATGTAATTTGAGAAAAATCCCCCCAGCTTATCCAAATCCCCCAATGGGAAGGGTCCCAGTAGCAAAGTACCCCTTCGATATTATCTCATTTGACCTATTCGGGACAAGTGGAGGCTTACCTGTTTCTAGCAGAGGCCATACTTGTATTCTTTCGGTTGTAGATCATTTTTCCGGATTTACTTTTGCAAAAGCATTAAAAAATCAAGGTGCTTATGCCACAAGTAAGGCATTAGCAAAATTATTTTTACAATTTGGCATTCCTAATAAAATTTTGAGCGACAACGGGAGCAATTTTGTTGCAAAAGTAACAAAAGATTTAATGAGTTTCCTTAATATAGAGAAAATGGTGACAGCGCCGTACCATCCACAAGCTAATGGCAAAATAGAAAACAGACATAAAATATTTTCGAACGTTCTAAGTATTTATACAAAAGACAATAGGAGCGACTGGGATAAATTCTTACCTTAATTAACTAACGTAATCAACACTGCTTATTCCGAAGCAACCAAAGACAATCCATTTTATTTACTTTTTGGTCGAGATTTTAGAGTCCCATATAATGAGATTATTGAGTCTCGGCAGTATTATAACGACTCAGAAGATTATAAACAAGAATTCATAAATAGGATGAGGAAAACTTATAAAATAGTTAGGCAAGAGTTGGAAAAATGTAAAATAAACCAAGAACTAAGAAACCAACCCAAAGTTAAGGGGAATATAGATTTCAAAGTAGGAGACTTCGTTTACCTAAAGAACGAGGCGAAAACGGAAGGAAAAAAACTTTCCAACAAATATTCTGGGCCGTACAGAATAGTCAAAAAGTACGATAATGAATATACCTTTAAAATGGAGAACCCCGATAGTGGAAAAACTTACAAGGCGCATGTTAGCCGAATAAAAAGAGCCAAATTTCCAGAGAGATGGGTATCACAGCCCTCCTCTACTGATTCGTCAGATTCGGAAAATGAACCCCCTAAGTCAAGATTGGCAGAGCTAAAACCTTTCAATTTTAAACAAGATTATTTTGAAAATGAGAGTGATGAACAAAACTTTGAAGAATTTTTAGCAATGGAAAATCTAGTTGTTCCTAAGAAAAAATCCCTAATACCAGGATTTTTTCCCGAAATAAAAACGCCAAGAAGTCCAAAAAGTTATTCATCGGCAAACGCAGGAGATTTAGATTATACAATATCTCCAAAAACCCAATTCTTCCCCGATAGAATTTCGACACCATGTCCCCCCAAAAGATTTCCAGACGATATGGTTTCCCCTGCTACACCAATAGAAAGGCCCCTGTCTTTACAAGAAGAATTAAACAGAGCTGTAGAAACCCCCGGTATTACTGTAAAGAAAACTCCTCCCAAAGATTTAACTAAAACAAACCTGCGAGAAGCTATGGATTTAATAAATTTTCCCATAAAAACGAGTCAAAGTACATTGCCCGGGAATAAAACTCCAAAGGATGACCAGCAAGGTCAATATCATGATATAACTGTGTCCAAGGTCAAACCTAAACACGACTGGACGTGGACTTCACGGAGGGAATCCCTATTGCAAAGAATGCCCCATCCCCCTGAAGACATGGCCTTCAAACAATGGAGGAACCCCGCAAAAACTATTGATTCCTCCCAAAGCTCTCAAGAATCTTTCAAATCCCCCGAGTTGAGAACTCAAGGCGAGGACTTGGGGAATAAACCTTCTACTTCCAGGGGAGTAGAAATTTACGAAGGAATGGCAGGTGATACCACAAAAAGTGCCACCTCTAAAAGTTCCAATCCGGATTCGTCAGAAACTAGTTCCGAAGAGTCTGATGGTGAATCAGGCCAAATAGTAGCTAAAGAAATAGGGAAATCAAGGCCGACCTCAGCAGCCGCACACGGGAAACAAACGAAATTAAAAGGGCAAGAATTTTTGAAAAAACAATACAAAAAGTTTGACCTTATTTCGCTAGACAAACCGAAAAAGAAAAAACCGCAAGAAACAGAAGAGAAAATAACGACACAGTCAGGTAGAACTGTTAAAAAACCTGACAGATGGAAATATCCCTAATTAATGTAAAGAAAAATTTCAAATCCCTTATGAAAATCAACTATGCCCCTTTAAATGCGAATTAATCAGTTGGATAACCTATAATGTACCCAGTTATTGATATCAATAACGGAACTTATGTCATGAGGAGGGGAGGTCGTGTTCTCGAAGTCGATATCATCTATTCTAATGTGAATTGGTGGTGTTCATACTTCGAATTCATACTCCTCTATGGAATTCAACTTATATTCTACAAATGAACTATGGAAATGATCCCCTACTCAGTATTAGGTCATGTAATCAAATCTAAATTGACGGACCAAGTTTTGTGGGAAGCCTGGGGAGAAACTCAAAGCCCATGTAGCGTTTAATTGTTGGGTTTTGGCGGTCCCCTCGGATTTTCTATGAAAAAATCGACCCAGGTCCAAACAAAAAAAAAACAACAACATATTTTCAACTTACATTCTACAAAGGAACTAGGGAAATCAACCCTCATTGTAATAAAGGCTGATGTCATCAAAAACAAAAAATTACCAGTACAGAAGCGTATAATTATGGGCTGATCGTGTTCATAATTGTGAACTGTGGGGTGATCATGTTCATGGTTCTAATTATGAACATTTTCAGATCATGACAATGGAATCAAAATCTACTAGAAGGGCGATAATTGATACGGAGTTCATTAGCATAATGAATGCGAAGGAAAACATTATATATTCGGCAGCTATGTTAGTCGTGGACGAACAAGGAAATAAAATATACGAGAAAGAATGGGATGTAACCTACAACCTTAAAGGGTATGCTCCCCACACTTATAAGTATGGTTTAGCACTTGCGAATTTCCCCAAGTATCGTCCGGCTAGAGGGGAGGTCAAAACAAAATATAGGAAAAGAAGCGCAAAGCAACTTGGCTGTCTACAATTATTGATAAGACGCCTACAAAAGAACCTCAATATCAAGTATTTCTATTGCAAGGGACCCACTCAAACAGATTTATTACTCCTTGATAAATGCAGAGCCCCCAAAATTTGCTATAACCTCGAAAAAAATCCCCAATGTGTCAAGTATGAAGGCATACATCATCCTTTAGCGGAAATTCAATATTACAAACAATTTTTATTTGACCCTGAATCTGAAGAATACAAATCCCTCGGTAGCAAATTATTCCTGAAACGTGTGAAAACTTACCAAAGGAAAAGAGACGCCCATAAAAATAGTAACAAGAAAATAAAGAAAAGATTCTAAACTCAAAACTACCCATTAGTAGGTGACTTCTGAAGAAATTAACCTCCTATGCATAAGCTATTTTGTAATAGTGCAGATTATAATTGTTTTAGGCCTACGCACAAAATAGGATACCAGTGTAATTATGTACTGTACGCCTGCTTACCTATATTTTCCTTACTCAAGAAATATAATGCAAAAAAAAGATTACTAGCTAAACTTTAAGGTTACATCTCAACCAGTCTTAGAGACATATCACGGCCAGAATTAAGTTCTAAAATCCTAACCTTACTTTCCTAACCTATCTAATCTTTAAATAATCATTCTGTTTTACGCTCACAAGTCAGTTTTCCTTGGTCAATGCCTCAAAATGATTACAAAAAAAGGGAGTATACAAAATAAGTTTACAAAAAAAAAGAGGTACAATAAATGATAATTTAATTCTAGAAACAAAAACAAGAAGATGAGGACTAAGATTATCATCCTTATCCTCGTTGTTCACGTAGTGGCCCAAGATATTGTAAAACACGGAGTAATATTCAAACATGAAAATTCACTCCTAGTTAGCCATGACGCATGGAAAATCTTTATGAAATTGGATCCCAAACCTTTTGAAACCTTGTTCCAGCAAGTAACAAGGCTAGAAAAAAACACGAATGAACTCAAGGAGTCGATATTTCAATACCTTAGATCGAACAAAGGACTAGAGGCCAGTAAAATAATACATAAAAAAAGATAATGAAGAATTTCCGACTTCAGTCATACCCAAACCAAAATCAAAATTCGTAATAGATGAGCCTGATGAGAAAAGGACAGGAATCGACATGGCACTTGGAACGAGCACTGAGGAAGACAGAGAGAAAAGACTGGCGGATAATATGGAAGACTTAGCAAAAGACGTTGCTAAAACAAAATTAATGCAAAACCCTAAACTACTGATTACAGAGAAAGGAAAACCTTACAATGGAAATCACGCAACGAACAACGAACAACCGTTACCCAATCCAAATGAGAAAAGTACACAAAAAACTTCAACTCATCAAGCCTACTTAATACTATATAGACAAAGATTACAAGCCCTATTTGAATTATTCAACACGGAAATACAAAAATTAAAACAAAGTACCACGAAGATTTTCGAAGTATTCTTTCAAAGAAATAAATACCGTAGATCTACAGGCCTAATTCCCATCATCGGAGAACTCGCCTCCCAACTTTTCGGTTTAACGACAGAAGAAGACCTAAACAGCCTAAGGGAAAGTGTAAGAAAGTTGAACAATGCCATGAACGTAACATTACACGTTCAAGAAATACAAGCCAGTGTAGCAAATTACCAGAGAGATAAAATCGATATGATATCTAAGAGAATCTCGAAAACCATAAACGTAATGAATTACTTAAGGAATGAAGCGGACCGCGTGGTAATAGACGCGAGCTTAACCATGATTTCACTCGACACAATTACCATGTCATTACTAAATTTGGCGACAGACGTCAGCAAGTTCGAGTTTGCACTATTTGCCCTCACGGGAGGAACTTTGTCTTACGACCTAGTAGATCCTTCTAGCCTAAAAAGTATGCTAGACAAAATAAAAAACGCACCTAACGTTTGGCTTACATCTGCCCCTAGAACCAGAAGTATCAAATTTATACCATTACTATACTAAATTAAAAGTCCACGTCACGGAAATAAATGAACAGCTATTTGTAGTGGTAACAATTCCATTGATAAATCAACAATCCGTTTACGACCTGTACAAAATTTCGACCTTCCCGGCAAACATAAAGAAAACGAATTCATTTATGACTATCACGCCTGAAGCAGAGTACTTGCTTATTGATCAAGATAGACGAAAATACGCCCTAGCCAATCCACAAGACTTAAAAGAGTGCGTACCATTCAAAAACTTAGTATGCCAACTCACGTTACCTATTTATAATGTCAAACCTGGATCCTGTATGTTAGACATATTTTTGAAAGACACACAACAGGAAGAAACTCCGAATTCATGCGAAGCCGTGGTAGGAAGTACTAAGCGAGAAATATTCATTCACCTTAAAAATGGCCTTTGGTTATTCTCAGTTCCAAGAGAAACCGTCGGAACTCTGTCTTGTTACAATAATACGGAAAGAATAGAACCAAGTTACAAAACAGAAGTACTGTTACAAAATGTGGGTACGATAACCATAAAACAAGGGTGTCGACTCGTAACCAAAGAGTCAACCGTCCGAACGCCGTTAATTACCACAAGCACAAAGGTAATAAGTCCCGAAATAACTAACTTCAAGGCGATCAACCTGTCGTACACTATTCCCAATCTAGAAAACGAAGAAATAAAAACCTCGGTATGGTCAAAAATAGAGAAAAATAAAGGAACGATAAGGCTTACAAAAATAAGAGAAGCATTAGATTCACAGATTCCCCTATTTACAAACGAAGACCAAAGATTAGCGTATGTAGATAATAAATACGGATTGTTCTCGACCAATTTCTGGTGGAACATACTATTGGCCGTATGTTTCGTATTCGCAACCTCCCTGACCATAAGAACCCTATTGACTTTTAATTACGGAAAAGTCTTAAGAATAAGAAGACGAAAACCAAAAGAAGAACACGGGGAAACAGCTGAAATGCTGAGAATAAACCCGGAGCCACATGAGAACGTCTAAGCCAAGAAATAGGGAAGACATCAGAAAACTAGTGGGTATAGAGGTCTCCACTAGTCCTTGTTATGTCTTGTTCCCTCATTGTAGTATCGTTTGCGTAAAACCGTGCGGTTATGACGCTGCATATGCGTTTCTTATACAGCGCGGACTTGCGTGAACAATGCAGGCATGAAAAAATATTGTAAAAACAGACCTCAAACTTAATAATGTAGGGTAAATTATGTTTATTTAATATCGATATTTTCGTTATCAAAACAAATTTGAAGAAATTTCTGTTTTAGATTTTCAATGTGAGTACCAATATTAGTGTATTTATTTAATTCTGTCTCATAGCTAAGAAATTATAACCCAATTAATGCGTGAATTATTGTATGTGTATTTACTTAAAAGAACATGTGATTCTGCCGCGTTGTTTTTATTACAGGAAAGTAAATGGACACTTTGGTCATCGAGTATTACAATAAGCTGCCCAGTACAGATACGACCCAGTAACATCTATTTTCATCATATCTCAACCAACGAAGAGTACTCACCATGACTCCAGGCAACTTCATCCCAGCTTCGTCTACGAAAACAACAGTTACCTTCGATCGTCGTTTCTTCGACTATGAACCATATTATGTATCAGGTAACACTATATTTGAACCTCAGTATCAAGTGCTTTAACGAACTATATAATCGCATAAACGCTGAGAAACCCATCGGCCAATACAAGATATAAATACGTAGATATCGCTGTTGATACTCACTATGGACCCCATAATAATTTGACAGTATAGTGATGATATTTGAAGCTAAACGATATTAAACAATATTTAAAGTTAAATGATACTTAAAGACATTTGAAGATATTTGAAGATGAAATTAAAGACAATTTGAAGTTTAATTCTGAGAACTCCATCGATCAGCACATGATAAACGATATTCGAAGTTAAAAGATACTTAAAGACATTTGAAGATATCTGAAGACAAATTAAAGACAATTTGAAGTTTAATTCTGAGAACTCCATCAATCAGCACACGATAGACAATATTTGAAGTTAAATGACACTTAAAGACATTTGAAGATATTTGAAGCAGAAAGTAAAGACAATTTGAACTTTAACTCTGAAAACACCATCGAGCAGTACAAGATAAACGATATTTAACGATATTTGAAGTTAGATGATAGTTGGAGAGGTTCGAAGTTGAATTTAAAGACAATATATTAAGAGAGTCACTATAATATGACGACAACCCGTTTCAAAAGGCACAAATGAACAATTTTACGCGAGAATACATTCTCTATATGCCTCAAAAATCCTAAAAATGATATGCTGAGAAGAAAAACACCAACACCTCTAGTGGGAAGAATCATTTCCCAGTTGACTATTAGAACGATGTTTAAAGGTCATTTCCCAGTTGACTACTAGGGAAAACTTACCGTGTAAAGACAACTAGACTCGAACTGTTCCATGAAGAAACCATAACGTACGTGCTTCGAAAATTTTGCCACGACAAAAGGAGTGAAGGACAGTAATTTACAACAGAAGGGTGTAGTACACTAAGGACACGAAAGGTGATGAATAGATGTGAAGCTACATGTGTTACTTCCTAACAGCTTTGACAATGCAAAAATCTAAATAGTGAAAGTGTTTTAATGTCATCTGTGAATATGTTGAACCAAATATTGTACGTTATAAATCATTTATGTATGTACCACAAGTAGAATTAGGTGTAATATTATTATGTTATTCATTTAACGTTGTGTAGATAGTATGTAGTACGTCATATAGACAGCAAAATCAAAAAAAAAAAGAGAACTAATGTAAAAGTAGAATAGTCCCAACCTTATTGGAAAAGTAAAAGTAATCAGTGTTAGATATAGAAAAAAAAAAAATCTTTAGTATAATAGCTAACCTAGAACCAAAAATAATCTTAGTCCGGTAGATGAATTTTAGATAAGGATGTAGAACAAAATAAGAAAAATAATTGAAAAATTTTAAAACTCCTGATGGGCAGTAACTAATGACGGGACGTCATTAATTGACGGGAAGGGTGATATGTACCGGGAGTAAAACACGATGTATTTAAAATACCAAAATAAAGTTCCTTTCTAAAGATAATTCCGATTTCTTATAATTAAGCTAAATCTAGTTGCAAAAATGAAAAGTCCTTAATCAGCAAAGAGAGAAATTGCATTTCTAGCTTCAGTCAGACAACGGCGCTAGTCGTTCGAATTTCGCTAAGATAATTGTAGCAAGAAAATGCAATGCATAAAATTTCCAAGGAAGTTTAAAAGGCAAAGAACCGTGTGAACGCCTAAATCATCAAAAATATTTAAGACGTATTATTGGACGAGGGTGCGCGTCCTTGGGCCACGTAAGCCAATGGCAGACAGTCCCTAGAGCGCAGGACGAAAGAACTGCGTTTGGGAGTGGGGCAAGTGTGCCTTTTTAATTTGAATCTCTATCCAGATTTGAAGCGATTAGTACCGCAAACAATCTCGGTCACCATTTTTATTGTCCTTGAAGTGACCCGTTGCTGTACAACTAAGCATGTAAGTTCAATAAATCTATTATCTTTTTATATGTGTTTGTTACTCTTATATGTCTGAGTCTAGTCCGATAATAGGTAACTAGTTCGCCAGTCTCCATGGTAAATGCTCCCAAAGGAATCTGATCTCCAGATAGCCCAAGAAAGAAGAAGCCACATTTGTATGTCTACATATTCAATTTTCTCTCATTAATTGAGAGCGGCGCTAGCCTAGTTGACACAATCTCCAGCGCTATAAGTGGCGCTATAGGAGAAATTTCTATCACCACAGTAGCGAATCTCCCATTACCACAAAACCAATTTTTCCATCGCTACACGGGAATGCGGGTTAGTCTGTTTCCGATTGTTTCAATGCACTTTGATGGAAACAATCGGAAACAGACTAACCTGCATTCCCGCTAATCTGACTTCGCCTATGTTTATATCTGCAAAAACGTTCTCCGGAGCACTCGCACCCCGGTCCGGGTTTTTATAATGGGTGAGATAGAGAATGATCATACTGGATAATTATATGAACTGTGATAAAAACATACAAATATAGAAGTTCGTTACGTAAGTTAATTCGTAAGTTACGTCAGAACAAAATTTCGAGAAAGCCATAAAATGAATATGCAAATTCCATTCTAATTATTCATGTACGGTGAGCCAAAATCTATTAAATAAAAAAAAACAAGTTTTTTTAATTGAAAGTAAGGAGCGACATTAAAACTTAAAACGAACAGAAATTATTCCGTATATGAAAGGGGCTATCCCCGCCTCAACGCCTCGCTCTTTACGCTAAAGTTTGTATTGTTTTAAAAAATAGAGTTGTGAAAAAGAGTCTAACTTTAGCGTAAAGAGCGAGGTGTTGAGGTGGGGACAGTCCCTTTCATATACGGAATAATTTCTGTTCGTTTTAAGTTTTAATGTCGCTCCTTACTTTCAGTTAAAAAAAACTTTTTATTTATTTAATTATAGTATAGATCGATGTGGGTACAATGTTTGTTTTTTTTTTTTTTTTTTTTTTTTTTTTTTTTAGACCAGGGCACTTCGTATCGAAGTAGTTGACGTAGGAGCTTCGAAAAGGGCTTATTCGATTGAAAATAGAAAATGCTGATGCCCTTTTTAACAGTCGAAAGTGATTGGAGGGCAACTAATCCCCCTCCCACGCCCACCCTCCCATTTGCCCATTATGTTTAAAAGCTAAATGTTGCCTTAAGTTTAAATTAAATGCACTGTGTTAATGCTAATTCCCAATAAGGCATCTCAGAAGTGTTCCAAGAACGACTGAGGGTATTATTTTCAAACTTTCGGGCTACTTCTGCTCTTAAAATTTAACCAAATCAAAAAAGCATAAGTGTATCCAAGCTATCAAAGAAACTAGACAGATTTTTTTGCGAATGGTATCAAGTTTTCCATTTGAGGTCAACTAGAGGAGGTATGAAACTAAACTAAACACTATTATTTGTGTCCAGATTTTTAAAAGGGTGTATGTTGCTAAAAATTGCTAAAAAAAATTTCTCCAGCATACAAATAGCAGGCCAAACTATAAAGTCTTAAAAAAAACGAAAAGATTTAAAGTATTATTTTCTTTTTCCCTGAAAAGACTATGCCAATATAAAACGAACAGAAATTAATTAAAAAAAAAACTTTTTCAACAAAATAAATTTTTCAAAGAAAAGTAAAGAACTCCATTAAACCAAAAATGAGAAAAAATCAAATCAAATAATCTACCAAGCGTGAAACCACCACATATCAGCATCAATAAATAAATGAAATCCAAAACGAACAGAAATTACTATAAATAACCGAGTCAAACTGAAAACGAGCAGAAATTAACATGAGTTGGGCTCAAAACCCATACGCCTTCCCAAGGCCAGAACATAATTTGCACTTTGCTGAAAAAAATACAAATGAATGTGCATTGTCAGTTTAATATACATATACTAATATTTAGTAATCAAAATGTTAATATTATTTGATTATTAAAGTTATAAAAGTAAAAATGTTTATGTTTTTTTTTAGTAAAGTGCAAATTGTGTCCTGGCCTTGGGAAGCCATAGGGGTTTTGAGCCCAACTCCTGTTAATTTCTGCTCGTTTTGAGTTTGACTCGGTTATTTATTGTTATTTCTGTTCGTTTTGGGTTTCATTTATTCATCGATGCTGATTTGCGGTAGTTTCGCGCTTGGTAGATTATTTGATATATTTTTTTCTCATTTTTGGTTTAATGAAGTTCTTTACTTTTCTTTGAAAAACTTATTTGGTGGAAAAAGTTTTTTTAATTAATTGTTTTCAATAATCACATGTTTGCCGGGGATATAAGCTGTTTCATTCTCTTTTTCTTTTGCAATGGGTTGGCTAATATTAAGGAAGGAAATTCAAGAAAATATTTTTAATAAAACCTTTCAATCAAAGCTAGAAATCAAGCTTTCATGGTAATAATAGAGTGTTTGCTGCCTTCTTTGGGTGTAAGTGATGTGCATAAATTGTATCCTCTGAAGACCATGATTTAACTATCCTCCAATATAAATTTCTTTTTTTGCAAAAGTTGCCTATTTATTGCTGGTTTTGGTGAACTTCAAAATACCCCCAAAAAGTCAAGCCATCTTAATGAAAATCAGATCATCAGAGTGCCCTTCTGTTTCAAGCTTCTATCTACAAAATGTGGATTTTTTTTTTTTTTTTTAACGGAGATCGTGTCGAATCAGTGGTCCTAGAAGATTGATAGAGGGCTCATTTGAACGAAAATTAAAAGTTCTAGTGCCCTTTTCAAGTAACCAACAAAATGTGCGCCACGGGAAAGTGATGTTTTCTGCCATTTTGTGGCACCACACTACGATTTTGCCCCAAAAAGGACCAAGTTGTCATTGATTGAATATTCTGTGATACCCAATCGATTTAAAAGTATCAAAAAACTATATCAAGCTTCCCAGTTGCACGGGAAGTAATGCCACACGATGCCAAATTCGTTCCTGAAAAATCACACTTATACATATGTCTCCCTACATTTAGAAAAAGCCTGAATGAGGGTGCTGCGGGGTGTTACCTCCTTTCTTATTGCAAAAAAAAAATGTTTCTAATTGTTATTTTAAAGCTTCGTTCAACTAAATTGATTTATTTCATATCATAGGCAGCGCAATAGCGCTGCCTAAGTAAAGATCGTTGTGGGAACAATGCGTTATCTATTTAGTTAATTTTGTTGTTGTTGTTTTTTTTTTAGACCAGGGCCCTTCGTATCGAAGAGGTTGTCGTAGAAACCTTGAAAAGGCCTCATTTGATTGGAAATTGAAAGGGCTAGTGCCTTTTTTAATCGAAAGTGGTTGGAGGGCAACAAACCTCTGTCTTGCGCCCACCATTTCCCCAAACACATCGAATTGTATTTTTTAGGTAGCCACTTCGTTCAGAGTAGTTAAAAGGTACGGAAACTATGTGATTGAGGATGGCAACCCCCCCCCCAGCCCTCAGGGCAAGGATTATAAGTTATGCCTTTTTGGCTAAGGTTTTTATAGAAAGAGTGGTCTTATAAACTTTGGAGGAGGCCCATTAGATTGGTAATCAGAATTTCTAGTCCCCTTAAGATTTAAAAGGATTGGATGGTGGATACCCCCCTCCCATACCTCGTCATTTCCCAGAAATGTATTTAATAGAAATTTTAAGATGTCCATTTGGTGTCGTAAAAACTTCAAATAAAGCCCATTCGATTGGAATTAAATGCTAATGCCCTTTTTAATAGTCGAAAGTGATCGGAGGGCAACTAACCCACCTCCCAAGCCCACCAATTCCCAAAACACATCTAATCAAAATTTTGAGATAGGCATTTTGTTCAGAGTAGTCTCCCAATAATGGGTTAAATTGCATGGTGATGCAGAACACTATCGCGAGAGGATCCTCTATAGGAAGATAACATGCGGCAGGGCATATAAGATCCAGATACATGGACAACGGCCTCTGCAAAGGGCTGTCTTGACCCTTTCAGGGTACCTGCAAAACTGGGGACCTTGCAGTTAACCATAATTCCACTTGAGTGGTGGCGCCCCTCGAGGAAATTATAGCCCAGTAAACGACACAGCATTCGCACGGGATTCTGATCAATGGACAATTCTTCTGGGATTGGTATTTTCTGAAGGGCGTCTTCGGCCTGAAAAACCTCTTCCTAGCTAATTTATCTACTATGGGCTGCCTCCCCGTAGTAGCATAATATTTGTAGGCATGAATATATAATGAGTCGGAGGTAATAGGCTTGAGATTGTCTGTACAGGATTTCGACTCTTGTTGATAGAAGAGCATCGCCAAGTGCTGAAAACCATGTTGTGACCAAGATGGGCCCAGGATTGCACAAAGCCTCCATCCATGGAGGTCCCAGGGACTTCTTGCTCTCCGGTTCTAAGCCAGCTTAAGCATTTCGGTGTAGACTTGTTAAGATATGTGATCCCCGTCCTGCACTGGTATCCGGGATCATTGCTTTTCCGGAGGCCAAAATAATTTCAAAGATTTAAAGAACATCTAAATTGGAACTTGGAATGTTACAACGTTAAATAATGACCATCATATCGATATTTTGACTGACGAATTCAGACGATTCGAACTGGACTTATTAGAAGTTTCAGAAACTCATATCCCAGGGGTAGGAAGCTTGAAATTAGGTGATATAGAATTTGTTTACTCAGGCAGGAAGCATGGGGTACATAGACAGGGAGTAGGGCTCATGATGAATAAGCAAGCTGTTAAGTATTGTTTAGGGTGGGAAGGTATTAATAATAGAATACTAATTGCTCATTTTATGAATAAAAATTTCAGGGTATCAGTTACAGTAGTATGTGCCCCTGTAAAACCGACTGACGGAGATGCTGGTAACTCAGATAAATTTTACTTACAGTTACAGGAGCAAATAAACAGGGCCCCAGGTATTAATATAATGTTTTTACTAGGATATTTTAATGCCCAGGTCGGTAGAAATAGGGATAGATCGTATCCTAGCCTAGGTAAATTTGGTGTTGGAAAAGAAAACAGTAATGGATACAGACTTTTGCAATTTTGTAGGTATAACAATCTAGTTATAACCAACACGGTGTTTGGTCATAAAATGGCTCATAAGTTAACATCGTATTCACGTGATGGTAAGACACCAAACCTTATTGATTATGTTATAGTATACCAAAGACTGGCAGGATCAATACAGGATACTAGGGTACATAGAAGTGTTTTTATTTATGTTAAAAGTAAAGATCACCATCTAGTAGTGTCAAGGGTTAATCTGAAGCTCAAATTTCATAAGGGTAACTACCTCCCGGGAAGTCATGCTGTTGGTAGACTCCAGGACGAGAATTTGAGAGAAATGTTCCAGGAACAGTTGAATACTAAACTTGAGGGTTTAAAATTAGATAATTTGGAAAATGGTTGGAATAATTTTAGAAAGATAATTTGTGAAGTTGCTGAAGGTGTTGTAGGGAAGAAAGCTAGGACTGCGACTAAGAATGTTAGTGAAAAGCTTTATGTTTAATAGAAAGGAGAAAGGACTTGTACAAGAATTATCTGAGTGATAGATCATATAATAGGCAGCGCGATAGCGCTGCCTAAGTAAAGAACGATGTGGGCACAATGTATTATTTTTGTTTCTTCATACCCGGGCACTTCGTATCAAAGGAGTTGTCGTAGAAACCTTGGAAAGGGCTCATTCGATTAGAAATTGGAGTGGTTAGTGCCCTTTTTAATAGTTGAAAGTGATTGGAGGGCAACTAGCCCCCTCACGCCCATCATTCCCCCAAACACATCCAATCAAAATTTTGAGATAGCCATTTTGTTCAGTGTAGTTGATTTCCAGATAGAAAATATGTTTTTGAGGAGGACACTCCCCCACAACCCTCGGGGCAAGGGTTCTAAGTTGTGCCCTTAGGACATATAAGAACGATGTTGGCACAATGTATCATATATTATTTTTTTTCTTTAGAGCAGGGCTTTTTGTATCGAAGAAGTTATCGTAGAAACTTCGAAAAGGGCTCATTCAATTGGAAATTGGAGTGGCTTGTGCCCTTTTTAATAGTCGAAAGTGATTGGAAGGCAACTAACACCCCTTCCACGCCCACCATTTTCCGAAACACATCCAATCAAAATTTTGAGATAACCATTTTGTTCAGCGTAGTTGATTTCCAGATAGAAATTAAGTTTTTGAGGAGGACACTCCCCCGCAGCCTTCAGGGCAAGGGTAGTAAGTTGTGCCCTGGGGGCATATAAGGTTTTTATTGAAGACGTTGTCGTAGAAACTTCAAAAAAGGCTCATTCGATTGGAAATTCAAAGGGCTAGTGCCCTTTTTAATAGTCGAAAGTGATTATAGGGCAACTAGCCCTCCCCCCCACGCCCCTCATTCCGCCAAACACATCCAATTAAAATTTTGAGATAGCCATTTTGTTCAGCGTAGTTGATTTCCAGATAGAAAATATGTTTTTGAGGAAGACACTCCCCCACAACCCTCGTGGCAAGGGTTGTAAGTTATGCCCTGGGGGAATATAAGGTTTTTATAGAACGCGTTGTCGTGGAAACTTCAGAAAGGGCTTATTTGATTGGAAATTGAAATGGCTAGTGTCCTTTTTAATAGTCGAAAGGGATTGGAAGGCAACTAACACCCCTTCCACGCCCACCATGTCCCCAAACACATCCAATGAAAGTTTTGAGATAGCGAATTTCTCTCACGACGTTCAAACTTCAGGAAATTATACCTTATAGCAGGACACTCCCCCCACAGTCTTCAGGGCAAGGGTTATAAGTTATGTTCTGGGGACATATAAGGTTTTTATTGAAATCTGTGACGTAGAACCTTGAAAAAGGGAACATTTGATTTGAAATTCAAAGGGCTAGTACCCTTTTTAATAGTCGAAAGTGATTTGAGGGCAAATAACCCCCCTCTAACGCTTCCCCAAACACATCCAATCAAAATTTTTAGCTAGCCATTTTATTCAACGTTGCTGAAAGTTTTGGAAATTAGGTCTTTAAGGATGAAAACCCCTCCCCCCACAGCCCTCGGGGCAAGGCTTGTAAGTTATGCCCTGCGGGGATATAAAGTTTTTATTGAAAGCGTTGTCGTAGAAACTTCAGAAGAGCTCATTCATTTGGAAATTGAAAGGGCTTGTGCCTATTTAATAGTTGAAAATGATTGGATAGCGACTAACGCCCCTCTCACGCCCACCATTTTCCCAAACACATCCAATCAAAATTTAGAGATATACATTTTGTTCAACGTAGTTGAACGTTCTGGAAATCAGGTCTTTTAGGATGATAACCCCCTCAGAGCCCTCAGTGCAAGGGTTGTAAGTTCTGCCCTGGGGGCATATAAAGTTTTTCTTGAAAGCATTGTCGTAGAAACTTCAAAAGGGCTCATTCAATTGGAAATTGAAAGGGCTAGTGCCTTTTTTAATAGTTGAAAGTGATTGGATAGCGACTAACGCCCCTCTCACGCCCACCATTTTCCAAAATACATCCAATCAAAATTTGAGATATCCATTTTTTTCAACGTAGTTGAACGTTCTTGAAATTAGGTCTTTTAGGAGGATAACCCCCCCAGAGCCCTCAGTGCAAGGGTTGCAAGTTATGCCCTGGGGGCATATAAGGTTTATATAGAAAGTTGTTGTATAAATCATAAACAGCGCGATCGCGCTGCCTAAGTAAAGAACGGGGACACTCGAGAGCGAGACAAGAAACGGGGACTAAGTAAAGAGGAGGACACTCCCCCACAACCCTCAGGGCAAGGGTTTTAAGTTATGCCCTGGGGGCATATAAGAACGATGTTGGCACAATGTATTATTTATTAATTTTTTCCTTTAGAGCAGGGCACTTCGTATCGAAGAAGTTGTCGTAGTTGAAAGTGATTGGAAGGCGACTAACACCCCTTCCACGACCACCATTTCCCGAAACACATCCAATCAAAATTTTGATATAGCTATTTTGTTCAGCGTAGTTGATTTCCTGATAGAAATTATGTTTTTGAGGAGGACAGTCCCCCACAGCCCTTAGGGCAAGGGTTGTAAGTTATGCCCTGGGGGCATATAATGTTTTTTATAGAAGGTGTTGTCGTAGAAACTTCAAAAAGGATCTCATTCGATTGGAAATTCAAAGGGCTAGTGCCCTTTTTAATAGTCGAAAGTGATTGAAAAGGAACTAAAACCTCTTCCACGCAAACCACTTCCCCAAACACATAAAGATAAAGATTTTGAGATAGCCATATTGTCCCGTGTTGTTGAAAGTTTTGGAAATTAGGTCCTTAAGGATAACAACCCCCCCCAGCCCTCAGGGCAAGGGTTATAAGTTATGCCCTGGAGGCATATAAGGTTTTTATTGAAAGCGTGGAAACTTCAAAAGGGCTCATTCAATTGGAAATTGAAAGGGCTAGTGCCTTTTTTAATAGTTGAAAGTGATTGGAGAGCGACTAACGCCCCTCTCACACCCACCATTTTCTCAAACACATCCAATCAATATTTTGAGGTATCCATTTTTGTTAAACGTAGTTGAAAGTTCTTGAAATTAGGTCTTTTAGGATGATACCTCCCCCCCAGAACTCAGGGCAAGGGTTGTAAGTTATGCCCTGGGGGCATATAAATTTTTTATTGAAAGTTTTGTCGTAGAAACTTCAAAGGGGCTCATTTGATTGGAAATTGAAAGGGCTAGGGTTATTTTTAATAGTGGAAAGTGATTGGAGAGCGACTACCACCCCTCTCACGCCCACCATTCCCCCAAACACATCCAATCAAAATTTTGAGATAGCCGTTTTGTTTAACGTAGTTGAAAGTTCTGGAAATTCGGTCTTAGAGGATGACAACCACTCTAACAGACCTTAGGGTAAAGGTTGTAATTTATGCCCTGGGAGCATATAAGGTGTTTATAGAAAGCGTTGTCGTTTCCAAAAGGGTTCATTCGATTGGAAATCGAAAGGCCTAGTGCCCATAGTAGTCGAAAGTGATTGGAAGGCTTGACATTTTTATAGTAAAGATCGATGTAGGTATAACGTATTATTTTTTGTTTTTGTTGTTCTAATCCCCCTTCCACTACCACCCTCCCACGCCCACCCTCCCATTTGCCCATTATGTTTAAAAACTAAATGTTGCCTTAAGATTATATCAAAATGCACTGTGATAATGCTAATTCCCAGTAAGGCATCTCAGCAGTATCCCAAGAACGACTGAGGGTATTATGTTCACACTCTCGGGGCTACTTCTGCTCTTAAAATTTAACCAAATCAAAATAGCTTAAGTGTATCCAAGCTATCAAAGAAAGTAAACATATTTTTTTGCGAATGGTATCAAGTTTTCTATTTCAGGTCAACTAGAGGAGGTATGAAACTAAATTAAACAGTACTATTTGTTTCCAGATTTTTAAAAGGGTGTATGTTGTTAAAAATTGCTAAAAAATTTTCTTCAGCATACAAATAGCAGGCCAAACTATAAAGTCTTAAAAAACGAAAAGATTTAAAGTATATTTTTCTTTTTCCCAGAAAAGACTATGTCAATATAAAACGAACAGAAATTAATTAAAAAAAATTTTCCACAAAATAAGTTTTTCAAAGAAAAGTAAAGAATTCCATTAAACATAAAATGAGCAAAAATGAAATCAAATAATCTACCAAGCGTGAAACTACCACAAATGAGCATTGATAAATAAATGAAACCCAAAACGAACAGAAATTACAATAAATAACCGAGTCAAACTCAAAACGGGCAGAAATTAACATAAGTTGGTTGCAAAACCCCTATGCCTTCCCAAGGCCAGAACATAATTTGCACTTTACTGAAAAAAATATAAATGTTTTTACTTTTATAACTTTAATAATCAAATAATATTAACATTTTGATTACTAAATGTCAGTATATGTGTATTAAACTGACAATGCACATTCATTCGTATTTTTTTCAGTAAAGTGCAAATTATGTTCTGGCCTTGAGAAGGCATAGGGGTTTTGAGTCGAACTCATGTTAATTTCTGCTCGTTTTGAGTTTGACTTGGTTATTTATTGTAATTTCTGTTCGTTTTAGGTTTCATTTATTTATCGATGCTGATTTGTGGTAGTTTCATACTTGGTAGATTATTTAATTTTAGTTTTGCTCATTTTTTGTTTAATGGAGTTCTTTACTTTTCTTTGAAAAACTTATTTTGTGGAAACAGTTTTTTTAATTAATGAAAATAAAATGAATGTAAAGAGAGTGGAGAAAGCATTCAAATATGAACTAAGGAGGTGTGAAGTAGAGGTCATGGATAAAATTGCCGAGGATCTGGAAGATGCAGCTAAACGGCATAATAGTAATATATTGTACTGGCATGTCAAGAAATTGAGAGGGAGTAGTCAATCCGGACTTGGCCCAGTTAAAGACAGGAATGGGGCCATAATTAGCGATAAGGAAAGAATTATAGAGAGATGGGCAGAACGTTTTGAGAATTTGTTAAACCAAGATAGAGTTGCAGGAAAAGATATAGAGGAAAATGAAAAAGTTTGTGATACTGTGGATGTGAAGGAAGATTTGTTTTGTGAGGAAAAATTAGCGACAGTGCTAAAAGGATAAAAAAAATAATAAGGCTTTAGGTGCTGATAGGGTGGTAAATGAGTTTCTTAAATATGGTGGCTCGGAGGCTAGAAACAAGTTACTGAAGATTATGAATATGATTTTTGAAAAAGGGGACGTGCCTAAGGATTTTAGGAAAACCTTAATTAAACCACTTCACAAGAAAGGTGATAAAAGTGAGTGTGGTAATTATCGAGGCATTAGTCTGGTCTCTGTAGGTAGCAAATTGCTTAGTAATATAATACTTTTTAGACTTAGAGATGCCGTAGGCAAAGTTTTAAGAGAAGAACAGTGCGGTTTTAGAAAAGGTAGAAGATGCGTTGACCAAATTTTCACTCTTAGGTTAATAATTAAGAAGTGCCTGAGTTGTCAAACATTTTTGGTCCTCAGTTTTATAGATTATGAACAAGCGTTCGATTCTGTTGATAGAAGAGCTTTAGCAAAGGTTTTATCCTGGTATGGTACACAAGACAAATACATTAAAGTGATTAGTGCTATGTACGAGAATAAAACTGCTGCAGTTAAGGTAGGAAATGAGGTTCCTGAGCAGCTGGTTTTGTATTAAATCAGGAGTTAAGCGGGGTTGTGTTCTATTCCCCTTTATATGGATTATTTTGATGGGCTTTGTCTGAAGGGGCACAGGAAAGGCAAGGGGAGACCACGGAATCAAATGAAGAGGAAAATGTCTCCTGGACTTAGATTGTGCTGAGGATTTAAGCATCCTAGAGGAAAGTGTGAGCAAAATGAATGAACTTTTAGAGGTTTTGCGAGTTCAGGGTACTAGAATTGGTTTGAAAATTAATGTTAAGAAGACTAAGTCACTGAGGCTAAGAATAAGTTAAGATGAAAAGGTGACGTTGGGTAATGAAAAGATTGATCAAGCGGGCAAATTCACTTACCTTGGTAGTATTATTAGTAAAGGTGGAGAGAGCAGTGAAGATGTTAAAAGTAGAATAGACAAGGCTCAGGGTGTTTTTTCGCAGTTAAAAAAAGTTTGGAAGAATATGAAGATAAGTCTGCAAACCAAGATTAGAATATTAGAAGCTACAGTGATGACAGTAGTCAAATATGGTTCTGAAGCATTGGCGCTTCGAAAAGCAGATGAAGATTTGCTAGATGTTTTCCAGAGAAATTGCTTAGGGATTGTTCTGGGCACCCGGCTGACTGACCGCATTTCAAACAATAGGCTGTATGAAAAATGTGGTTCAATACCGCTCTCTAGGGCTATAATGAAAGAAAGGTTGAGGTGGTTAGGCCACGTTATGCGGATGAAGGATGACAGATTGCCGAAGATTGTTCTTTTCGGCCAACCGTCTAGGGCTAAACGGAATACAGGTCGTCCTCATCTGGGTTGGGAGGATGTCATAAAGAAAGATTTAAAGGAAATGGGAACTTCCTGGGAGGGTTATAAAAAGGGAGGCTTTGAATAGATTGGGATGGAGGAGGAGCGTGCGTAGCTTTGTTGGCCTCAGGCGGCTTGGTGCTGCGGTGAGTTGTTATTAGTAGTAGTAGTAGTAGTTGAGAGGTCTGAAAATCATATCTTTAAGGATGCCAACCCAAGCCCCCCCCCCATCTAGAGTCCTCAATGCAAGGGTTTTAAGTTGTTCCTCGAGGGCATAGAAGGTTTTTATGGAAAGGGTGGTCGTATAAACTCCGGGGAGGGCTCATTGGTTTGGAAATCAGATGTTCTAGTGCCCTTTTAAGAGTCAAAGTGATCGGGGGCAGTCATCCCCCCACGTAGTATTTGCATCCACAAATGCATCCTATAGAAATACTAAGATAGCCATTTGTTCAAAAATAGTCAAAAGATCATATAATAAGGCCTTTGGCTTTGACAAAAGCCCCCAGAGTCTGGGGGTGAGGATTGTAAGTTATGCCCCAGTGCCACGGTATAAAGATAATATAACAGTAGGTTTGAGGTTGATGATTTCTGGCGCTTCATTCTCGGTCCGTAAAAACACCTCCTCCCACTTCCTCTTGCATTAGCGGGTTAGTATGTATTCGTCAATCAATGAAAGATGGTTCGAAATTGTATTATTTGTAATTGCGAAAGCAGAAAGAAAGTTGGTGAGCCGGCGAAGTGGTTTGCAGCTGCCCCATCTCAAAGGTGTGATTTAATTTATATACAAATTATGACTTAATATATTATTTATATACAGTGAACTTGACTGACTGGCCTTAGTAGGGTTTCTAAGAAGAGAGGCGGGGGGTTGATGAAATTTGTGAAAATAAGGAAATATCTTGTGTTAACTTCTAATCAATACTGCAACAGGGAAATAGCCGAAATTTCATAGTGGAGGGGGATCCACGAAGTGGCGGGAGTATTTGAAATTTACCCCAAAGAGGCAACCTAACAGTTTTAGCACATATTATCTATTAGGTTTCACAATAGTCTGTGGTTTTGGTAGTAATATTGTGCCATGGAGCGTCAAAACTTTTTTTTTTTTTTTTTTTTTTTGGTAAGGAAAAATGTTCCCTTTAATTTCCATTTTATTTTGTTTTTCTTTTAATTTCCGTTAATTTTCAATTAATTTTTCGTCGTTTATGCTCTTTTTTGCACCATAGAAATGTCATTCGAAATTTGATAGAGGATCTTTGTTTTTCTTCTAATTAATTAAAAAAAAACTTTTCCCACAAAATTAGTTTTTCAAAGAAAAGTAAAGAACTCCATTAAACAAAAAATGAACAAAAATAAAATCAAATAATCTACGAAGCGTGAAACTACCGCAAATCAGCAATGATAAATAAATGAAACCCAAAACGAACAGAAATTAGAATAAATGACCAAGTCAAACTCAAAACGAGCAGAAATTAACATAAGTTGGTCTCAAAATCCCTATGCCTTCCCAAGGCCAGAACATAATTTGCACTTAACTGAAGAAAAATATAAACGTTCTTACTTTTATAACTTTAATAAATCAAATAATATTAACATTTTGATTACTAAATTTCAGTAAATGTATATTAAACTGACAATGCACATTCATTTGTATTTTTTCCAGTAAAGTGCAAATTATGTTCTGGCCTTGGGAAGGCAGAGGGGTTTTGAGCCCAACATATGTTAATTTCTATATATAATATATATATATATATATATATATATATATATATATATATATATATATATATATATATATATATATATATTATATATATATATATATATATATATATATATATATATATATATATATATATATATATATATGTATATATATATATATATATATATATATATATATATATATATATATATATATATATATATATATATATATATATATATATATATATATATATATATATATATATATATATATATATATATAAGGGTTGGGTTGACTAAAGTTTAGTCAAGGGTTGACTAAACCTTGTTAAGTCAACTATGGGAGTTTCGACTATTACTAGGGAGCATTTTGTGTCGATTCAGCGTTTCAGACTCAACTCTACGGAAGATTCTCGAAATTTAGCCCGCAGAAATCCAGATCCTGTGGCCCCAGTTTTAGTGAAGTTGGTATCAAAAGAACTTGCGTACAAAGTGTTTAAAACTAAATCAAAATTAGCTGGATCCGGAATTTATGTTGGTGAATTTCTTACAAAACGTAGAAAGGCAATATTAAATAGTGCACGGGACAAGTTCGGTGTAAAAAATGTTTGGACAGACAAAGGTCGCATTTTCGCGAAATTATCCAGCCAAAGCGCACCGCGTCGGCTCTATAGCCTAGCTGATACTTACTGAATTTTTCATAGTTGATTTAGTTAGAAGTGTCCTTTATTTTTTTTTTTTTTTTTTACCTCTGTTTTGTTGCTTTTCTTTTCTTTTGTTGCTCATTTTTTTTTTTTTTTTTTTTTTTTTTTTTTTTTTTTTTTTTTTTTTTGAGTGGATTTTGTAAGGATAATGGGTGATATTTCTCACTTGCGTTTTCTAGAGAGTAATCCTTTTAGAGTGGGAGATGTTCTTTATGATGATTTACTTCCAGAAAGTATAAATGCTGATTTTTCCCCGCAAAGAGATAGTTGTTATGTGGATGTGATTTCTTCAGGATTAGAGGTGAATGCAAGATCGTTTTGCCTCTGTCATTGGAATTGCCATGTAACTTCAACGTATTATGAAATTCTCCAGTTAATTGATAATGTGAATAGTAAATTTGATGTAATTGGCCTTTGTGAAACTTTTTTAACTTCTGAGCATGTTCTGTCGTTATATAATTTTCCAGGATACAGGCTTATTGTAAGGAATAGAGAGAGAATGGGACGTGGAGGTTTGGCATTTTGGGTTAAGGATCATTTTGTTGCTAAAATAAGGGAAGACCTATCAGTTTGGATAGAAGGTAAGGTGGAATCTCTTACTCTTGAGCTGGAAGTTGGTGGAAAAAATATATTGATTACTGAGGTTTATAAGCCGCCGAGTACAGTTTGCGAGGAGTTTGAAAATGGTTTTAGTAGTTTAATGGATGCAGTAGAATTGAGTAATCTGGAGTGCATTTGCATGGGGGATTTTAATTTTGATCTTTTAAGTTTATACAATGATAATTTGGATTTTTTAAACCTTTTCTCCAGTTATGATTTTTATCCATTAGTTGGGATTCCGACTCGTGTTACAGGACAGTCAGCTACACTTATTGACAATATTTTCGTGCGATCCCGGGTATTACATAGCTGTTATGCTGACGTTATAGTAAATGAGGTTTCCGATCACTTTCCTATAGTAGCAGTGACTTCATATCAATATGCGATAAAGCAGAACAGGACAAAGGTTAAAAGAAGGCAACTAAAAAAAGAGAACCTACAGAAGTTTAGAGAGGAACTAAGTATCGTGTCATGGAAACCAGTTTATGAAGAATCTGAAAGTGCTTCTGCGGCATTCGATAAGTTCATGGACATATTGCAGCCAATATTTGAGAGAACTTGCCCAGTAAAGAGCATAAAGGTGAGGAAAAAGGAACCCCGGAAACCTTGGGTAACTATGGAGCTACTTGACTTAATTAGAAGGAGAAATACATTGTATTTGAGTTACTTAAATAGTAACCATAGTCAAGATCTAACTGAATTTAAAGAAATCCTTAATAAAGTAAATCGGCTAAGGTGGTCATGCATCCGCGAATATTATGGAGAGAAATTTAAGGAAAACAAATGCAATACGAAAACGACTTGGAATATTATAAATGAAATCGTAAAAAAGAAGAAAGAGACCGAGATTCCTGCTAGTCTGATCTTTGATGGTAAATTTGTTGATGGAAATGAAGAGGTGGCTAATTTCTTTGGTGAATATTTTTCTAAGATTGGTGAATCAATAAGTGAGAATCCATACGATGAAAATAATGAAATTAATGAGACGTTTAGTGATGAAAGGGGAGTTGGATTGGAAATGTCTGCAGATGAAACGAACGTTGAAGAATTAAAACAGATAATAGGATTGGTAAAATCAAGTTCTCCAGGGAATGATGGAATTAATCTGAAAGCGTTCAAGCATGTTATGGTATATTTGTTGCCTTGTATTGTTTATTTGATTAACCTTTCTTTGAAGAAAGGTGAATTTCCTACTCGTCTGAAAGAGGCTAAAGTTATTCCGCTTCACAAAGGGGGTTCAAAAACTGATCCGTCTAATTGGAGGCCGATTTCAGTATTGCCCCTATTTGCTAAGCTGTATGAAAAAGTGATGCATCGACGACTTTATATCCATCTGACTACTTACGGTTTTCTTAGTGATACCCAGTTTGGATTCAGGAAAAACCACTCTGCAATACATGCAGTCCAGCACCTAACAGATTTCATCAATGTTGCTCTCGAAAAAAGTGTACTGGTACTTTCAGTATTTATAGACTTTAGAAAGGCTTTTGACACGGTGGTTCATTAAATTTTATTAAATAGACTAAGCCATTTAGGGATCCAAGGGGTTATTCTGAAATGGTTTGAATCTTATCTTAACCAGCGTATTATTCGAGTCTCTATTAAAAATTCTATTTCAAAAACTTTTATCGTTAATTCTGGTGTGCCTCAGGGTTCAGTGCTTGGCCCACTTCTTTATCTAATTTACGTTGATACCATGCGTTTTTATATGTCAGATGCACTTATAACGTCTTTTGCTGATGACACGGTGTTTACGATTACAGCTACTTGTCTGAACCAGTTAATTGAGAAGACAAATAAGGCCCTCGCTGAATTGATAAGTTTTACAAATTCTAGTTATTTGGTAGTGAATATTTCAAAAACAAATTTCGTGACATTTTGTAGAAATGGAGTTTCATGTGTTTTAGATAATAAAATTGTTTTTAACGGTGAATTTTTAAAGCATATAAATAGCATTAAATATTTGGGCTTTGGTCTTGATTTTAATTTAAGTTGGAAATCACATTGTGATCTTGTGGCAGTTAAGATTTCAAGAGGGTTGGGTGTGATAAGAAGACTGAAAAACCAACTACCGTCAAATGTTTTACTTTTACTTTATCATTCTATTGTTAGCCCTTATTTATCGTATGGTTGCATGCTATGGACTAGTAGTTTTATTTCAAGTTTTAGAAAGGTCCAAATTTTACAGAATAAAATAGTTCGTATTTTAGGTAATTACATTCAGTTTGAAAATAGCACGTTGAATTGCTTTACAAGTTTGAAAATTTTAAATATTTATCAGTTACGGGATTACCAGTTAGCAATTTTTATTTATCAATGTTTGAATAAGTGTTCACCGGAGGTATTTTGGGAAATTTTTAAAGCTAACTCATCTTATCACTGTTATGAGGCTAGAAATGCGAATGACCTTGCATCGGAGCTCCGGAATACTCAACGTGCTGCGTTTCTGCCTCGTTTTGCGGGACCGGGGGTGTGGAATTCCCTCCCGGATGCTATTAGACAAGTTGATAATGTAAGCCAGCTCAAGAGTAGATTGAAGCGTTACCTTTTGGGTCATAATCTGAATGATTAGATTTTTGAATTTGATTAATGTTTGGTATGAAAATTGTTTGGACAGATAATGGTCGCATTTTCGCGAAATTACCCAGCCAAAGCGAACGGAGTCGGCTCTATAGCCTAGCTGATACTTATTGATTTTGTCATAGTTGATTTAGTTAGATGTATCTCTTTTTTTTTTTTTTTTTTTTTTTTTTTTTTTTTTTTTTTTAGAGTGGATGTTTTAAGGATGATATGTGATATTTCTCACTTGCGATTTCTAGAGTGTAATCCTTTTAGAGTAGGAGATGTTCTTTATGTTGATTTAGTTCAAGTGCTGATTTTTCCCCGTAAAGAGATAGTTTTATGTGGATGTAGAGCTTTATAATACTGGATTTGCAGCCATCGTAAACAAACCTTCGGGTTTTTGTAGATGGCCGCTGTAAATTTGTTTGTATTTTTTTATGCTAAATAAATTAATTTGAATTTGAAAATTTATATATATATATATATATATATATATATATATATATATATATATATATATATATATATATATTATATATATATATATATATATATATATATATATATATATATATATATATATATATATATATATATATATATATAAATATATATATATATATATATATATATATATATATATATATATATATATATATATATATATATATATATATATCGGCGCGTACAAACAGCTCTTCTCATTTGATCTGCCATCAGCGGTCCAATTACCCTGGAACACGTATTTTGGCAGAAACTTTCTCAAAATGCCTTTGAAACCAGCTCGAGACTTCGAAACATACTTGTCATTCCTAAAAACATCTAATAATAACATTGCACTTCTAATTACCGATTTTCCTGCATGTATTGGAATAAATTAATTTAAAATCAGGTTCTTTAAAATTTAGAGTTACAACGTTGAAGCCAAGTTTCGTGTTCAAGAGAAATCTGACTTGTCTACGCATGAAAAGATCTAATGTCGTTTATGTTTCTACGTTCTCCGGAGCACTCGCACCTCGGTCCTGGTTTTCATAATGAGTGAGATAGGGAACGATCACACTGTCTATTATTTATATACTGTGCCCAGGGGCATATAAGGTGCTTATGGAAATGATGATCGTGTGAACTTTAGAAAAGGCTCATTTGATTGGAAATATATAGTTTTTATCTTTTAAGAGTCAAACATAAGATAAGATTTATTGCTGAAAAATGGCTATCACAAGCCCAAAAGGGCCGAATTCGCACTTTAGCGTCAAATACAGCGAAAAAAGAACAACAAAAACAAACAATCAAACAACAACAGAAAATTATAAAAGGGTCAATGTCAAATACGTAAAAACAAAAACAAACATAATGGAGAGCAACTAGCTCTCCCCCTCCCTGACATCCTCTTTTCCCGGAACACACTCAATTGAAATTGTGAGATAGCCATTTTGTTACCAATAATCCAAAAATCATATAGCAATGACTTTAGGGTGGACACAATCCCCCAGAACCCATAGGCAAGGGTTGTAAATTATGGTCCGGGGCATATAAGGTTTTTTTTTGGAACGGGTGGTCGTATAGACTATGGATCGGATGGAGCTCATTTGACTGGAAGTTGGAAGTTTTAGTGCCCTTTTTAAGAGTCAAAAGTGAGTGGAGGGCAATCAGCCCCCCCAAGCCTATCGTTCCCAAAAAAATATCCGGTCGAAATTTTAAGAGAGCTATTTTGTTCAGCATTTTTGGAAGGTCCAGTAATTATGTCTTAGGGGTGTCAACTTCCCCACTGTCCTCAGGACAAGGGCTGTGAATTAGGCAATTCGTTAATTGCTTACACACAGTATATGTTTATGAGAAAGGTATGCATGTTTGAACTTAACTTTACAAGAAGACAAAGGGCATTCAGATGAACCTTTCAGAGAATGTCAATGGATGTGTTGAACTAAATTAAAACACGTTATGTGTATACGGATTGTCAAAAGGGTGTAACACAGGAATAACTGAGTACATTAATTTGGAAAATTCAGAAAATGATAAGGGAGATGATCAAAAAGGCAATATTTGCATGCTACCAATACTAATACAACTACTGCCACACTACTCCATTGACAGTATTAAGGGGAAATCTGAATTAAATCAAAAAACTCTATGTGCATGCACATTCTCAAAATAGCGTATCTCAAGAATTGATTTGGGTATTAAGATGAAAATCTCAAGAAGTATATGAACATTCAGGTTATCAAAGGGACATATCAGCAATGTCACAGCAATGGCTAATTGTATTAAGTTGAAACTTCCGGGACTTAATGAGAAGGATGTTCTACTGACCAAAAGGCAATATATTAATACTACTGCTGCTTGTAGTAGTACTACCGCCATTCAATTTTATTACTAGAAATATCAATACTACTACTGTGAGTACTATTACAAATATGCCTAAGGGTATGAAGGTGAAATTATCAAGGAATTTTAAGGGGGAAGGTGAACTGAATTATTACACGCAGATTGTCAAAAGGGTGCAATATCTTATGAACAGTTTGGTGTTTGAAGTTGAAACTAACGGGGCTTGTTGTGAGGGATGTTGAACTAACAATAAGAAAAAATTTGCATCCTAATGCTACTGATTCTTCTCATATTACTACTGTTACTATTATTACTACTTCTATTACTACTATTGCTGTTAAATTTGGGTGAAAATTTGGGATATATAGAAACTGTATTGAATTATTTCGAAAAACACCATGTCCACACAGGTTGTCAAGCGGACGCATCAGAAATGCTTCAGGAACGATTGATGGTATTAAGCTGAAACTTTCAGCTTGTGTTGAAGAGGATGTTAAAGAAACCAAAGGTTTCTTTATACTTTTATACTACCACTAAAAATACTGTAACAAATAATGGTAAGAGCACTAAGGTGAAACTTTTAGGGAACGTTTAGGAGGAGTTTCAATCAAACGAAAAAAATACATGCATGCAGGTTTTCAAAAGGGCCTATCAGCAATATCATAGACAGCACCACTCAATAGCTAGGAGTATCATTGAAACTTTTCTGAAGGAGTTAATTCGATTCAAAATTAAAAGTTCAGCTGCCCTTTTCAAGAGTAAAAAAGAGATTGCAGGGCGAGCAGCCCTTCTCTCAAGCCCATTCATTTTCCAAACGCATCCAGTCATAATTTTGAGACAACCATTTTGTTCAGCATAGTAGAACGGTCCAGCAACTGTGTCTTAAGGGCTATTGGGCATGCCAAACCCCACAATTATACAATTGGCCCATTATGCTCCAAACTAATTGTTGCTTTAAACTAAATCTAAGGGCATTGTGTTTATGGTTGCCAATAAGTAACCTCAGCAATATATCGAGAACGATTGGGGGTATTAAGTTGAAACTTCTGGGGTTACTAATATTACTACCTCTGCTCTTATAATCTAAATAAATAAAAATAGTCTAAGTGTATCCAGTTTCTCAAAGAGCATAGATAGAATCTTTCGGGAATGATAGCATGTTTTATTTTTCAGGTCAACTTCAGGAATTATAAAATTAAATTAAAAAGTACTGTTTGTGTCAGGATTAAAAATTGTTGAAAAAGTTTCTCCGACATACCAATAGCAACCCAAACTATGGATTCTTATAGAAAAAAAAAAACTGGAAAGATATAAAATACTATTTTGTTTCATGAAAAAGACTATGTCAATAAAAAAAGAACGGAAATTAATTTAAAAACTTTCCACGAAATAAGTTTTCAAAGAAAAGTGAAGAGCCACATTAAGACAAAAATGAGCAGAAATAAAGTCAAATAATCTTACAAGCGTAAAATTACCATAAATCACTATCAATAAATAAATAAAACTTAAAACGAACAGAAATTATGATAAATAGCAAAAAAAATAAATAGCAAAAATTAACATGAGTAAGGCTGATAACCCCCATGCCTTCTCGAGACCAGACTATAATGTGCGCTTTACTGCAAACAAAATAAAATATAAATATTTCCACTTTTTTTAGTTTCATAGATAAAAAATTATCGAAACTTTAAGGAATGAATATTAGTAAATGTCAAGTAAACTGACAATCCACGGTCATTTGTTTTTATTTTGTTTGTTTTTCAGTAAAGCGCACATTATGTTATGGTCTTGAGAAGGCATTGGGGTAGACACATAAAGCAGTTGTAACCTGTGAGAACAATGCGGGAGTAAACATAACAAAGAAACACCAATATCTGTTGCGTAGTATCTGTTGCGTAGTAACAGATACACCAGTATCTGCTGTGACCTCTAGGTTCTTGGTGTGGGTAATAGCGCAATAGCGCTGCCGTAAAGAACGATGTTGGCACAATGTATTATTTTTTTTTCCATACCCGGGCACTTCGTATCGAAGGAGTTGTCGTAGAAACTTCGAAAAGGGCTCATTCGATTGGAAATTGGAGTAGGTAGTGCCCTTTTTAATAGTCGAGAGTGATTGGAGGGCAACTAGCCCCCCACGCCCATCATTCCCCCAAACGCATCCAATCAAAATTTTGAGATAGCCATTTTGTTCAGCGTAGTTGATTTTCAGATAGAAAGTATGTTTTTGAGGAGGACACTCCCCTACAACCCTCGGGGCAAGGGTTTGAAGTTATGCCCTGAGGACATATAAGAACGATGTTGGCACAATGTATTATTTAGTATTTTTTTCCTTTAGAGCAGGGCACTTCGTATCGAAGAAGTTGTCGTAGAAACTTCGAAAAGGGCTCATTCAATTGGAAATTGGCGTAGCTTGTGCCCTTTTTAATAGTCGAAAGTGATTGGAAGGCAACTAACACCCCTTCCACGCCAACCATTTCCCGAAACGCATCCAATCAAAATTTTGAGATAGCCATTTTGTTCAGCGTAGTTGATTTTCAGATTGAAATTATGTTATTTAGGAGGATACTCCCCCACAGCCTTCAGGGGAAGGGTTGTAAGTTATGCCTTGGGGGCATATAAGGTTTTTATAGAAGTTGTTTTCGTAGAAACTTCAAAAAAGGCTCATTTGATTGGAAATCCAAAGGGCTAGTGCCCCTTTTAATAGTCGAAAGTGATTGGAGGGCAACTAGCCCCCTCCCCCCACGTCCATCATTCCCCCAAACACATCCAATCAAAATTTTGAGATAGCCATTTTGTTCAGCGTAGTTGATTTTCAGATTGAAATTATGTTATTGAGGAGGACACTCCTCCACAGCCTTCAGGGCAAGGGTTGTAAGTTATGCCCTGGGTCACATAAGGTTTTTATAGAATACGTTGTCGTAGAAACTTCAAAAAAGGCTCATTCGATTGGGAATTCAAAGGACTAGTGCCCTTTTTAATAGGCCTATACACCATACTAATTAAATTTTTTTGGGGTTATTAAGTTCAATATCTACTGAAAAAATTTCCACATATACTAAGATCATCTCTTATACCACTCCTGATCCCTTCCTTTGCCAAAAATGCAATATCACCTCGGCCTTGTGAAGTACGATTTTCGACATGTAGTTTGTACCCTGGAAATGAAGAAAGCGAAAGAAACTGATTTACACACAAAAACGTTTCACACAGCCCTACGACATCAAACTGGAAAGAAAAAGCATCTAGTAACTGGAGTATATCTAGGTAATTTGATGTTACATGGACAGTCCAAGAACATAAATACAAACATTGGCCATTCTCTAGTGACGAAAACTCACATGACGCTCGCAGATAAATACTTTTTTTGGATTTAACTGGGTTATAGGGGAATAATCATCACGGGCGATTTCTTTATATAAAAAATCCTCCAGGCTAAATTTTTCTACTTCAGACCCGGCCATCTCTTTCCAGTAAAAGAGAAAAAATACACATAATAGAAACCAAAAAATAAATAAAATGAAAGAAAAAAAAAACAACAAAAACAAAAAATAAACAAATACAAAAACACTAATCATAACATCTGAGACTAAATACAGTCGGCAATAGAGCGGAGTTTTTTGACTTCTGACCCTACACAAGACTTTGCAAAAACCTGACCCTGATCTGACCACGGCATTTGCTGTCCATACTTGTCTATCGCTGCGTTCAAAATGTCCCGGTGACGTTTTGTTAGAGACTCCGATACAAAAACACCAGTTGAAGCAAGTCTAGATTTTGCTTTAAATACTTTTCGGGCTACATTTTTGCTAGAAAATTTAACGACGATCGGGTCAACTCTAATAGAACTTTCTTCATGCTGTGTAGTTGGATTATTCAAGCAGAAACGGTATACATTAATCAAATCAGAAGACGAGAGGTCAATCACAGACATTTTACTATTTATAATGCGAGATACCAGGTAATTGGTTTACCCCATGAAATACAAGAATATCAAGCGAGGACTCTTGATCATAATCATCGAGCTTTTTTCTATTCGACCAATTCTCTCCTCCAAATTTTCAGTTTGAGTTCTCAGACTACTTAGAGCATACTCAATTTTTGTAAACTTTGGATTAACGTAACTGAATCATAAACCCAGCTGACTATCAGTTCAGTAGCCTCTTTTAGTGACTTTGCGTCATTGAACTTTTCACACACTTTCTTTGTTGTATTTTCCAACAGATCACTTTTTGTCTTCTCCAGCCTGGCTTCAGTTGCAAGTATAACAACTTGCAAAGTCACTAGTCTTTGAGTATGACAACCTCCCCATAGCCCTCAGGGCAAGGGTTGTAAGTTATGCCCTGGGGGCATATAAGGTTTTTATAGAAAGCATTGTCGTAGAAACTTCAAAAAGGGCTCATTTGGTTGGAATTGAAATGGCTAGTGCCCTTTTAATAGTTGAAAATGATTGGAGGGCAACTAACCCCCTCTCACGCTCACCATTTCCCCAAACACATACAATCAAAATTTTGAGATAGCCATTTCTTTGAACGTAGTTGAAAGTTTTGGAAATTATGTCTTTGAAGAGTACAACCCCTCCCCCCCCTCAGACCTCAGGGCAAGGGTGGAAAGTTATGCCCTGGGGGTATATAAGGTTTTTATATAAAGGAATGTTGTAGAAACTTAAAAAGGGCTCATTTGATTGGAAATTGAAAGTGCTAGTGCCCTTTTTAATAGTCGAAAGTGATTAACCCCTCTCTTACACCCAACATTTCCACAAACACATCCAATCAAAGTTTTGAGATAGCCATTTTGTTCAACGTAGTTGAAAGTTATGGAAATTATGTATTTGAGGATGACAAACTCCCAAGAGCCCTCAGGGCAAAGGTTGTAAGTTATTTCCCGGGGGCATATAAGGTTTGTGTAGATATTGTTGTCGTAAAAATTTCAAAAAGGCTTGTAAGTTATGCCCTGGGTGTATATAATGTTTTTATTGAAAGTTTTGTCGTAGAAACTTAAACAAGAGGCTCATTCAATTGGAAATTGAGAGGGCTAGTGCCCTTTTTAACAGTCGAAAGTGACTGGAGGGTAATTCCCCCTCTCACGTCCACCATCTCCCCAAACACATCCAATCAAAATTTTGAGATAGCCATTTTGTTGAATGTGGTTGAAAGTTCTGCTAATTAGGTCTTTGAGGATGACAACCCCCCCCCCACCCCCCAGAGCCCTCAGGGCTAAGTTTTTAAGTTATGCCCTGGGTGCATATAATGTTTTTTTATAGAAAGCGTTGTTATTCGATTGGAAATTGAAAGGGTTATTGCCCTTTAATTTTTTTATGGAAGGAATGGTTGTTTAACTTCAGAAGAGGCTCAGTCTTTCTCCTTGAAAAAGACTATGTCAATATGAAAACTAACAGAAATTAATCAAAAAAAAATTTTGCACAAAATAAGTTTTTCAAAAAAAAGTGAAGAACTCCATTAAAGCAAAAATGAACAAAAATAGAATCAAATAATTTACCAAGCATACAACTACCACAAATCCGTATCAATAAATAAGTGAAACCCAAAACAAACAGAAATTAAAATGAGTCAAACTCAAAACGAGCAGGAATTAATCTGAGTAGAGTTCTAAACCCTATGCTTTCTAAAAGCCAGAATATAATTTGTACTTTGCTGAAAAAAATTCTTTTAAATGTTCTCACTTTTATAACTTTAAGAAATCAAAAATTAATTAAGATTTTAAGGAATAAATATCAGCATATGTATATTAAATTGACAATGCACATTTTTTTAGTAAATTCATTTGAATTTTTTTCAATAAAGTACAAATTATATTCTGGCTTTTAGAAAGCATAGGGCTTAGAACCCTTCTCAGATTAATTTCTGCTCGTTTTGAATTTGACTGATTTTAATTTCTGTTTTTTTTTTGGGGGGGGGGGTTTCATTTATTTATTGATACTGATTTGTGGTAGTTGTATGCTTGGTAAATTATTTTATTCTATTTTTGTTCATTTTTGGTTTAATGGAGTTCTTTGCTTTTTTTTGAAAAACTTATTTTGTGCAAAAGTTTATTTTATTAATGAATTAACAAGCCAAAGTGTATTTGGATGTAATATGAATTAACAAGCCAAAGAGGATGTCGGATGACAGGCATAATAAAGAAAACCTTTTATTCTTTTGTGAGGCCAGGAGAAAAACATGAGTCCTTCCTTCAAGTATTAAATTCGAGATCTTACCCCTGGGAGTTTCAACTCAATCCTTCAGCCGTAAGGAGGGTGCTTACGATATAATATGCAAGGTTAGTCACCTTGTGGTGAAAGCTAGTTAATGTAGGTAATATCATTGAACTGTATATAATGCTTGCTTGCCTTCACGCTTCAGGTGTGAATAAGACAGGAACAAAATGTATACTCCCTCTAATTATTGGAAACCATGTGACTCTGGTGAAGATTAAATAAAAAAACAAGTTTTTTCAGCTGAAAGTAAGCAGCAACATTAAAACTTAAAACGAACAGAAATTATTACGTATATGAGAGGAGTCGCCCCCTCGTCAATACTTCGCTCTTTACGTCAAGTTCATATTTTGTCCCAATTTTTTAAGAATGATTCCTGAATCACACAGGCCGTTTAATAAGAATAAATAGCTCTTTTAAAAGTAAAAAAAAAAATCAGCTTAAAGAGCGAGATATTGATGAGGGGGTGAACCCCCTCATATAAATAGTAATTTATGTTCGTTTTAAGTTTCAATGTTGCTCTTGACTTTCAGTTGAAAAAACTTGTTTTGTATTTAATTTCTGATTGTTTTTTTTTTTTTAATATGGAGAAATCCAGCTCCCCCTCAATAGAAAACACCCTTCCCTCATGAATAATTCATCTATGGAAATATCCTCCCATGTATCCTCTCCCCGACCTCTCCCAATAGAAAAATCCCCCCTGAAAATGTCTGTATACTTCCCAATACTATATGTAAACAATGGGCAAAGTTCATAACTTGTAGCCCATCCCCCGGGGACTTTAGAGGTCAAGTCATCCTGAAAGACATAATTATTAGATTTTTTCGACTGTGTTGAACAAAATGGCTATCTCAAAATTTTATTGGGTGACTTTGGGGAAGAATGAGCGTGGGAGGGGGCTAGCTGCCCTCCAATATTTTTGGTCACTTAAAAAGGGTACTAGAACTTTTGATTTCTGATCAAGTGAGCCCTCTCCTGATCTTCTACGATCATTGGTTCGATATGATCACCCCTGCGAAGAAAAACAAAAAACAAACAAACAAATAAACACGCATCCGTGATCTTTCTTCTGGAAAAAAAAAAAAAAAAAAAATCAAAATTCCATATTTGTGTACATAGGAGCTTGAAACCTCTACAGTAGAGTTCTCTCAAATGCTGAATCCGATGGAGTGATTTTCATTAAGATCACTTGATGTTTTGGGTCCCCTCCCTTTTTTCAAAAATTGGGCAAATTTTCTCAGGCTCGCAACTTTTGATGGGTACCATTATAAATTTGATAAATTTCACATATTTAGAACAAGCATCTAAATTCGATTCTTTGATCTATATATTGTTATCAAGACTCTGTTTCTTAAAATTTCGGTTACTATTGAACCGCATCGCTCCTTACTTACAGTTCGTTACCACGAACTGTTTGAAAGTACTCTGAAGAAATATGCGCCTCATTTAATAACGTCGCATGATTGTTTTCAAATTAGTTAATGGTGGAGAGTTACCGACACTTACGAATTATGTAAGATAAAATAGCTCTTTGATTTATAAGATCGTATCAGAAAGAAGAAGATATGTCTCATTTGCCTTGTAAGTAAACATCGATGAACAACTTCGTCAAAAATCTACAGGAAACACATTAAAAGTCAAACATCTATATGCGACGCGAGAAATATACTTAGGGAAAGAAGGGACTTTGAGATCGTGCCCCTGGAATCTTGAGACGCTCCTGTAATATCATATATATCTTTTTTGATTATCTATATAATTATATATATCTTTGGTACTTACGTGTTATAGCGACCACGCTTCGTTTTTGATATGTAATTGATTAAAAAACTTTTTCCACCAAATGAGTTTTTCAAAGAAAAGTTAAGAACTCCATTGAACCAAAAAAGAGCAAAAATAATATCAAATAATCTACCAAGCGTGAAACTACCACAAATCAGTATCGATAAATAAATGAAACCCAAAACGAACAGAAATTACAATAAATAACCGAGTTAAACTCAAAACGAGCAGAAATTAACATGTAGATTATTTGATTTTATTTTTGCTCATTTTCGGTTAATGGAGTTCTTTACTTTTCTTTGAAAAACTTATTTTGTGGAAAAAGTTTTTAAATTAATTTCTGTTCGTTTTATATTGACATAGTCTTTTCAGGGAAAAAGAAAATAATTCTTTAAATCTCTTCGTTATTTTAAGACTTTATAGTTTGGCCTGCTATTTGTATGCTGGAGAAAAATTTTTAGCAGTTTTTAACAACATACACCCTTTTAAAAATCTGGACACAAATAGAAGTGTTTAATTTAGTTTCGTACCTCCTCTAGTTGACCTGAAATAGAAAAATTGATACCATTCGCAAAAAAATCTGCTTACTTTCTTTGATAGCTTGGATACACTTAGGCTATTTTGATTTGGTTAAATTTTAAGAGCAGAAGTAGCCCCGAAAGTTTGGACATAATATCCTCAGTCGTTCTTAATCCCTATGACTATTAAAAAGGGCCCTAGCCCTTTCAATTTCCAATCGAATGAGCCCTTTTTCAAGTTTCTACGAAAAAGCTTTCAATAAAAACCTTATATACCCCCAGGGAATAACATACAACCCTTAACCTGAGGGATGTGGAGAGGTTGTCGTGCTCTTAGATATAATTTCCGGACCTGTTAACTACTTTGAACAAAATGGCTATCTCAAAATTTTGATTGGATGTGTTTGGCGAAAAGGTTGGCATGAGAGGGGGCTAGTTGCCCAAAATCACTTTTGACTATTTAAAAGGGCACTAGCCCTTTCAATTTCCAATCGAACAAGTATTTTTTGAAGTTTCTACGACAACGTTTTCTATAAAAAAAAACCTATAGGCCCCCAGGGCATAAATTACAACCCTTGCCCTGAGGGCTGTGGGGGAGTGTCCTCCTCAAAACATAGTTTCTCTCTGGAAATCAACAACGCTGAACAAAATGGCTATCTCAAAATTTTGATTGGATATGTTTGGGGAAATGGTGGGCGTGGAAGGGGTGTTAGTTGCTTTCCAATCACTTTCGACTATTAAAAGGGCACTAGCCATTTCAATTTCCAATCAAATGAGCCCTTTTTGACGTTTCCACGACAACACTTTCTACAAAAAAACCTCATATGCCCCCAGAGCTTAACTCACAACCCTTGCCCTGAGGGCTGTGGGGGGGGGGTTTCATCCTCAAAGACCTAATTTCCAGAACATTCAACTACATTGAACAAAATGGCTATGTCAAAATCTAGATTGTATGTGTTTGGCGAAAAGGTGGGCATGAGAGGGGGCTAGTTGCCCTCCAATCACTTTTGACTATTTAAAATGGCACTAGCCCTTTCAATTTCCAGTCGAACGAGCATTTTTTGAAGTTTCTACGACAACGTTTTCTATAAAAAAAAAAAACCTATATGCCCCCAGGGCATAAATTACAACCCTTGCCCTGAGGGCTGTGGGGGAGTGTCCTCCTCAAAACATAATTTCTCTCTGGAAATCAACAACGCTGAACAAAATGGCTATCTCAAAATTTTGATTGGATATGTTTGGGGAAATGGTGGGCGTGGAAGGGGTTTTAGTTGCCTTCCAATCACTTTTGACTATTAAAAAGGGCACAAGCCACTCCAATTTCCAATCGATGCGAAGTGCCGTGGTCTAAGACCAAGAAACCAAAATACCAAAAAAAAAAGAATACGTTGTGCCCACATAGTTCTTTACTAAGGCAGCGTTATCGCGCTGCCTATGATGAAACCGGTTTTCTGCGTCCACTCGGGGATAATCAGCTTAGCTTGAGCGAGATAAACGGTAACTATACAAACATATTTTAATTAAATATTTAATATATAGAGGTGGTTAGGATACGTATCATAGGCAGCGCGCTAGCGCTGCCTAAGTACAGAGCGATGTGGGCACAATGTGTTTTTGGTTTTTTTTTTTCTCCATACCCGGGCACTTCGTATCAAAGGAATCGTCGTACAAGCTTCGAAAAGTGGTCATTCAATTGGAAATTGGAGTGGCTAGTGCCCTTTTTAATAGTCGAAAGTGATTGGAGGGCAACTAGTCCCCCACGCCCATCATTCTACCAAACACATCCAATCAAAGTTTTGAGATAGCCACTTTGTTCAGCATAGTTGATTTCCAGACAGAAAACATGTTTTTGAGGAGGATGCTCCCCCACAACCCTCAGGGCAAGGGTTTTAAGTTGTGCCCTGGAGGCATATAAGGTTTTTATAGAAAGCGTTGTCGTAGAATCTTCAAAACAGGCTCATTCGACTGGAAATTCAAAGGGCTAGTACCCTTTTTAATAGTCGAAAGTGATTGGAGGGCAACTTGCCCCCCCCCCCACGCCCATCATTCCCCCAAACACATCTAATCAAAATTTGAGATAGTCATTTTGTTCAGCGTAGTTGATTTCCAGATAGAAAATATATTTTTGAGGAGCACACTCCCCCACAACCCTCAGGGCAAGGGTTTTAAGTTATGCCCTGGGGGCATATAAGGATTTTATAGAAGGCGTTGTCGTAGAAACTTCAAAACAGGCTCATTTGTTTGGAAATTCAAAGGGCTAGTACCCTTTTTAATATTCGAAAGTGACTGGAGGGCAACTAGCCCCCCCCACGCCCATCATTCCCCCAAACACATCTAATTAAAATTTTGAGATAGTCATTTCGTTCAGCGTAGTTGATTCCCAGGTAGAAAATATGTTTTTGAGGAGCACACTCCCCCACAACCCTCAGGGCAAGGGTTTTAAGTTATGCCCTGGGGGCATATAAGGATTTTATAGAAGGCGTTGTCGTAGAAACTTCAATAACAGCTCATTCGACTGGAAATTTGAAGGGTTAATGCCCTTTTTCATAGTTGAAAGTGATTGGAGGGCAACTAGCCCCCTCCCAAAACCCATCATCCCCCCAAACACATCCAATAAAAATTTTGAGATAGCCATTTTGTTCAGGGTAATTGATTTCCAGATAGAAAACATATTTTATTGAAATCTTTGTCGTAGAAACTAGAAAAAGGGCTCATTCGATTTGAAATTCAAAGGACTAGTACCATTTTTAATAGTCGAAAGTGATTTGAGGGCAACTAACCCCCCTCTTACGCCCACCTTTTTCCCAAACACATCCAATCAAAATTTTTAGATAGCCATTTCTTTCAGTGATTGGAGGGCAACTAGCCCCCCCCCCCCAGGCCCATCATTCCCCCAAACACATCCAATCAAAATTTTGAGATAGCCATTTAGTTGAGCGTAGTTGATTTTCAGATAGAAAATACGTTTTTGAGGAGGACACTCCCCCACAACCCTCAGGGCAAGGGTTTTAAATTATGCCCTGGGGGTATATAAGGTTTTTATAGAAGGCTTTGTCGTAGTAACTTCAAGAGGGGCTCATTTGATTGGAAATTCAAAGAACTAGTGCCCTTTTTAATTGTCTAAAGTGATTGGAGGGCAACTAGCCCCCCCCCCCTCGCCCATTATTCCCCCAAACATATCCAATCAAAATTTTGAACTAGCCATTTTCTTCAGTGTAGTTGATTTCCAGATAGAAAATATGTTTTTGAGGAGGACACTCCCCCACAACCCTCAGGGCAAGGGTTTTAAGTTATGCCCTGGGGGCTTATAAAGTTTTTATAGAAGGCGTTGTCGTGGAAACTTCAAAAAAAATTAATTCAATTGGAGATTCAAAGGGCTAGTGCCCTTTTTAATAGTCGGAAGTGATTTGAGGGCAACTAGCCCCCCCCCCCCCCCACGCCCATCATTCCCCCAAACACATCCAATAAAATTTTGAGATAGCCATTTTGTTCAGCGTAGTTGATTTCCAGATAGAAAATATGTTTTGAGGAGGACACTCCCCCACAACCTTCAGGACAAGGGTTATGCCCTGGGGGCATATAAGGTTTTTATTGAAATCTTTGTCTTAGGAACTTGAAAAAGGGCTCATTCGATTTGAAATTCAATGGGCTAGTACCCTTTTTAATAGTCGAAATTAATTAGTGATATTTTTCGTTGTTGTTGTTGTTTAGACCAGAGCACTTCGTATCGAAGGAGTTGTCCTTGGAACTTCAAAAGGGCTCATTCGATTGAAAATAGAAAGGGCTGATGCCCTTTTTAATAGTTGAAAGTGATTGGAGGGCAACTAATCCCCCTTCCTCTCCCACCCTCCCACGCCCACCCTCCCATTTGCCCATTATGTTTAAAAACTAAATGTTGCCTTAAGATTAAATCAAAATGCACTGTGATATTGCTAATTCCAAATAAGGTATCTTAGCAGTATCCCAAGAACGACTGAGGGTATCATTTTCAAACTTTCGGGGCTACTTCTGCTCTTAAAATTTAACCAGATCAAAATAGCGGAAGTGTATCCATGCTATCAAAGAAAGTAAACAGATTTTTTGCGAATGTTATCAAGTTTTCCATTTTAGGTCAACTAGAGGAGGTATGAAACTAAATTAAATACTACTATTTGGGACCAGATTTTTAAAAGGGTGTATGTTGTTAAAAATTGCTGAAAATTTTTCTCCAGCATACAAATAGAAGGCCAAACTATAAAGTCTTAAAAAACAAATATATTTAAAGTGTTATTTTCTTTTTCCCTGAAAAGACTGTGTCAATATAAAACGAACAGAAATTAATTAAAAAAAACTTTTTCCACAAAATAAGTTTTTCAAAGAAAAGTAAAGAACTCCATTAAACAAAAAATGAGCAAAAATAAAATCAAATAATCTACCAAGCGTGAAACTACCACAAATCAGCATCGATAAATAAATGAAACCCCAAAACGAACAGAAATTACAATAAATAACCGATTCAAACTCAAAACGAGCAGAAATTATCATAAGTTGGGCGCAAAACCCCTATGCCTTCCCAAGGCCAGAACAAAATTTGCACTTTACTGAAAAAATACAAATTAATGTGCATTGTCAGTTTAATGTGCATATACTGATATTTAGTAATCAAAATTTTAATATTATTTGATTTATTAAAGTTATAAAAGTAAAAACTTTTATATTTTTTCAGTAAAGTGCAAATTATTTTCTGGCCTTGGGAAGGCATAGAGGTTTTGCACCCAACTTATGTTAATTTCTGCTCTTTTTGAGTTTGACTCGGTTATTTATTGTAATTTGGGTGCAAGCCCGCTGTTTAAGCCACTTTTTTTTGCCATTCTTAGCTTTTATGTTTCTTGTTGTGCAACGGATTTTTCATTTTTGCTCTAAAGCTTTACTTAAAATTAAAGAAACTGCTTCATTTTTTCCTGGGAAAAAAATGTTTCGTTAAAGCATAGTTTATTCCGTGTTATGAATTCACAATTCATCTAGCTAAGGTATTTTATAAATTGGTGATGTATCAGATGAAATTTGTGTCTCATTATTGTCAAACGGTTTTGATAGTTATTAATTGGTTCATTTCTCCAAATATTTCCGCGTACTCGATGATACGTGGAAGTATTTTAAGTGGTACAGCATAACTTGCAAATTGAGAATTTCCATTTGCATCATTTTCCGTCCAAATCTGAGTCTCCGTACTGGGTAAGATCTTTGAATTATTCATTAATCTTGCAAGACGTTAATGCTGCAATAGTTATTTATGGAGGGGGATGGGTAGAAATATTCAATTTGACAAAAGAAGAAATTGACGAATCAGACACTTACCCAGGCTATCGTTTGGGTTTTAGTCCCGTCGGCAATGTCAAGGTATTTCTAGCATTCAACGACGCAATGAGGAGGGCCTCGGGGCCAGTCCCCTCTTAATAATTTTAATTGTGTTGGAATTATGTGCAAATATTATTCTAATTAGTAAAATGTGCTATTTATTGTCCCGCCCTACTGAGTTTTTTTATTCCCCCCACCAAAAAAATACTGGGTATTTGCCTACAAAAATTTCCCTATATCTGTCATATAACTCATCTTTTTTGGAAATTGAATCTTATATGAAATCCTTCAAACAAATATAGACTGACCATGAGAATATATAGGGTTAATCTGGGAGGGGGGGGTGAACCATCGAAAATTTGGCTCTCCCATTGGTATTTTCACCTCTTGGCCGCTGTAACTAGTACAGCTTTCATAGTTCTGGGGGGGGGGCTGGTATCCCAAAAAATACCTCCTGGATTGGCCCCTGAACCTGGCTACAGAATTTTAACGTATTGCTTTCCAAAATGTTTAAATTAATTAAATTTATCACTTTTTAACTCGGTATGTCGATATGAAATCAATTGTTTGTCGCTGGAATGTGATTTTTTTTTTGGGGGGGGGGGATTTATTATGTTATTCTGGTAATCCAGACTGAATTGCTGAAAGAGGAAATTCCTATCTTAAGTGCATTTGCAGTTTAGTCTGAGTAATATAAAGACATTTTTTTTGAGTTGAGTAAATAGAAAAGTTTCTCAGATCACCGCTAATTCAGGGATTGGCAAAAAGAGACCTAGTTACACTTGGTTCCTTCCCACGCCAGTTGCCATGTGCAGTGACAACAGGGTCTCTCCATGATGACGAATCTGTGGCTCCGGTGGCTCCTTGGACGAACCTGTGGCTCCAGTTTGAATGCAGAAAACACATCTAAATAAATATAAAGATGGCAAACAGGTCTATGGCCAGTAAATGAAAACGAAGAAAAAAACGAATATTTCGCCCGTATCTAAGAAGGCATCTTCAGCGTAGAGTAAAAATGAACTAAAACTAAAAAATATACATAAAACTAAAATAGACTAACCTAAAAATATAATATACAATTACTTAACATTTACAATTTGAAGTTACCTTCATGAAACCACCTCACAAAAGTGACTGGATTAAACATTTTAAAATAGCAAATGAACAAGGAATAAAAATCTCTTATTTAGATCTTTAGATCTTTTATTCAGTTTGGCTGTGACACATCAAAAGGGGTGGTTATATTTTGCAGAATTCG
The DNA here is from genome assembly GCA_027921565.1 of Artemia sinica. Lineage (NCBI taxonomy): Eukaryota > Metazoa > Arthropoda > Branchiopoda > Anostraca > Artemiidae > Artemia > Artemia sinica. Next base: position 76,123,299 of record CM051258.1, read on the forward strand.
AAAAAAGAGAAAGAGAGTTTTGAGGCATCAAAAATAAGACAAAAACAGACTCAAGACAAAAAGCTTCATTCTTTTGTGAGTGAAGATATACCCCGTAGTGGAGAAATTGGACATTTCAAAGTATCTTGGAATCTAAATAAGGTTACTGGAAGCGGATTGAACCAACTGACGGATCTTGCGCGACCTTATGGGCTCATGGGCGGTTCTGGCCTCTCTTCCGCCTGGGACAAAATCTGGTTTACCCCAAATTACAAAAATTTAATTTATAAGTAAAATTATTTTAAATCTATTAGTTAATTAGTAATTTATTGTTTAGTTTATTATTTGAATTATTTAACTATTATTTGCATTATTTTGATTATTAGTAATTAATTGGTAGTTTATTAATTATTTCCATTTTTTGACTGCATCTTCTACTTTATTTTAATAAAAATAAAATTTCAAAAATTAAAAAATGATTATAACTATTCGATTATTTACTTGAAATTTTGCGCCCCTTTAGAATTTCTGTAGCCGGGGCAAACTGCACCTTCTCCCCTCCCCCCTGAAACATCTTTGATTGGAAAAGGTTGTAAATACAAGTTTTGTCAAAAGTGTTTTATGAATTAGGCAGGTGAGGTTTTTCAAAGACGTTTTAGCAAGTGAAGCAACCTTCTTAGGCTACAAGTCTAGCGTCATATTCTCCCATTCACACTTTAAAACATCGGCGAAGGGTAGGTCTATCAAACAGTTCGTGGTAACGAACTGCAAGTAAGGAGTGACCCGGCTCAATAGTAACTGAAACTCCAAAAAATGGAAATTTCCACCAATAGATTCAATGATTTCAAATATATAAGTTTCATCGAGTTTAGTCTTACCCATCAAAAATTGTGAGCTTGAGAAAATGTGCCTTATTTTCGAAAAAAGGAGGAAACACCCCCTAAAAGTCATAAAATCTTAATGAAAATCACACCATCAGATTCAGCGTATCAGCAAACCTTTCTGTAGAGCTTTCAAGCTCCTATCTCCAAAAATATGGAATTTTATATTTGTTTGTCAGAAGAAAGATCACTGATGCGTGTTTATTGTTTTTTTTTTGTTTTTTTTTTCAGGGGTAATGGTATCGACCCAATGGTCCTTGAATATCGCGAGAGGGCTCATTCGAACGGGAGTTAAAAGTTGTAGTGCCATTTTTAAGTTACCTAAAAATGGGAGGGGGGCAACAAGGCTCCCTCCCACGTTTATCTTTTTTCCAAAGTCACCTGATCAAAATTTTGAGATGGCTATTCTGTTCAGCGTAGTCAAAAATCTAATAACTGAGTCTTTGAGGGTGACTTAATCCCCACAGTCCCAGGGGGAAGGGCTGCAAGTTGTGAACTTTGCCCATTGTTTACATATTGCATTGGTTAAAGGGAAGTATACAGACGTTTTCAAGGTTTTTTTCTGGTGGGGGGGGTCGGGTTGGGAGAAGGTTTCGTGGAAGAATCTTTTCATAGATTAATGTTTCATGGGGGAAGGGAATTTTCCATGAAGGGGGCGCCGGATTATCCAGCATTATTTAAAAATCGATCATAAATTAAGTAGAAAAAACAAGTTTTTTCAACTGAAAGTAAGGAGCAACATTAAAACTTAAAACGAACAGAAATTATTACGTATATGAGGGGGTTCGTCCCCTCGTCAATACCTCGCTCTTCACGCTAACATTTTTAGTACTTTCGTAAGAGCTATTTATTCTAATTAAACCCTTTGTGATTCAGGGGTCATTGTGATTCAGATTTAGTGCGAGGTACTTCCGAGGGGGCGAACCCCCTAATATACGTAATAATTTCTGTTCGTTTTAAATTTTAATGTTGCTCCTTGCTTTCAGTTGAAAAAAACTTGTTTTTTTTTATTTAATTAAAAATGTAGAGTTCACAATTTCAAAATTATTTATCTGTTATATATAAGCTTTAAAAATCAAAATGTAGTCGGTACATATGCACAACAGGGGACCGACCTGAAACCCAATTGAAAGTTTCTTCATATCAGTCACACTGTTGTGTGCTTGGTGACGGATCACCCACTAATTTGTTTTGGATTTTGTTTAGGTTCCAAGAATATATTTCATAGGCCCTTAATGGCGATTGGTCTTTATTTTCAATGCTACATTTGTATAGCCTCTTTAATTTTGAAGCAAAATAAATGGCAGCTACAAAAATAATCTTGAAACCAACAGATGGTGTAGGAGCCATGGACCTCCAGTCTCCCTTCTCCCTCAGACATGCGGACGGTGGAATAAAATTGAATTCGTTTCTAGCTGAAAACAAATGTCTTTCGTCTTGAAAATATATTTATCTAAAAAAAAAAAAACAGGTGGATAAACTGCTTTTGGAAACTCGGAAAAACCGTTAAGTGATTCATCATTCTTCATGCGAAGGAACTCATAATTACCAAAATAAGTTTTGCAAATTGGGATTGAAATTTCTGATATTTGGATGATTATTTTATTGTGGAATTGGCAAATTATAGGCCCTGTTTGTTAATATTCACTGTGATACACAGGAAAGTCTTTTGGGCCGACTTCACACAGGTTGGATTGGAATTTACTTGGATGCATTGGTGAGGCTTGGCCCTCACTCAAAGATAAATCTTTTTGTTTCTGTTTATCGACTTCTAATAATAAGATATTGTTAATTGTGCAGCGTTTCAAGCAGTTTGATGTTGTGTTGGCTAAATTCAAGAACTACCCCCTATGGCCCGTGAGAGTTATGCAAATAGGAAAGGATTCGCGCGGATAGCCAACTTATCTGGTCTTTTGTTACGGTAGTCACGATGAATTTAGGCTAATAGATGCGAATCTTCAAGAATACAACCCTGAAACGACAGATTCATCTGCGCCTGCTGTTAATGAATTTACCTGAAATTTACCAAACTCTTTCTAAGACTTTTTTAGCCCTGAAAGCAAGTGATAAATTAGGTTTCTTCAAGTATCGCCCCAATTTAAGACCAATTAGTTGCAACTGAAGCCAGGCCGGAGAAGACAAAAAGTGATCTGTTGGAAAATATGACAAAGAAAGTGAGTGAAAAGTTCAATTCCGCAAAGTCACTGAAAGAGGCTACTGAACTGATAGTCAGTCAGGTTTATGATTCAGTTACGCTCGAATTTAATCCAAAGTTTACAAAAATTGTGTATGCTCTAAGTATTCTGAGAACTCAAACTGAAAATTTGGAGGAGAGAATTGGTCGAATAGAAAAAAGCTCGATGATTATGATCAAGAGTCCTCGCTTGATATTCTTGTATTTCATGGGGTAAACCAGTTACCTGGTCTCTCGCATTATAAATAGTAAAATATCTGTGATTGACCTCTCGTCTTCTGATTTGATTAATGTATACCGTTTCCGCTTGAATAGTCCGACTACACAGCATGAAGAAAGTTCTATTAGAGTTGACCCGATCATCATCGTTAAGTTTTCTGGCAAAAATGTAGCCCGAAAAGTATTTAAAGCAAAATCTAGACTTGCTTCAACTGGTGTTTTTGTATCGGAGTCTCTAACAAAACGTCGCCGGGACATTTTGAACGCAGCGATAGACAAGTTTGGTCAGCGAATGACGTGGTCAGATCAGGGTTAGATTTTGGCAAAGCCTTGTGTAGGGTCAGAAGTAAAAAAAACTCCGCTCTATTGCCGACTGTATTTAGTCTCAGATGTTATGATTAGTGTTTTTTGTATTTGTTTATTTTTTGTTTTGCTTTTGTTGTTTTTTTTCTTTTATTTTATTTTTTTTGTTTCTATTATGTGTATTTTTTCTTTTTTACTGGAAAGAGATGGTGAAAAGAGATGGTCGCCCGTGATGATGATTCCCCTATAACCCAGTTAAATAAAAAAAAAGTGTTTATCTGCGAGCGTCATGTGAGTTTTTGTCAACAGAGAATGACCAATGTTTGTATTTATGTTCTTGGAATGTTCATGTAACATCAAGTTACCTAGATTGTATTAACTGCAATAAATGTAGTAAAAATATACTTTAAGCGATTTATTTTTAAACCTAAAATATTTGTATATAAATATTGTAGATGTACTCTGCTTATTATAGTGTACCTACGATACTAGACTACAGTGTAATGACATTTGTCTTAAGTGCGGCCCGCGTAATATCCCATCGTTAACTTTTGGCCCTTTTACAACAAAAGGTTGTCCACCCATAATTTTGAGGAATCGCCCGTGATGACGATTCCTCTATAACCCAGTAAAAAAAAAAAAAAAAAAAAAATAGTGTTTATCTGCGTGCGCCATATGAGTTTTCGTCAATAGAGAATGACCAATGTTTGTATGGTACTGGTGCATTATATGGTCACTTCTAAAAAGTCAAGTTTGGTTAATGCTAATGAAATAAAATAAAACAGGATGAATATATAATAGTTTGGAAACAAATTTGGGCTATATATTTGCACATTAGGGGGTAGGTGGGGGGGGGGGGGGTAAAGTATAGCATATATTAAATAAGTAACCTAACCTACGTACCTCCCTCCCCCCTAAACCCCCCAAAACGACAGTTAAATTATCGTAAACGCAATGAAAACTACTCTTTGCATTCCATTTCAAGAGACCCCTATTGATAAATAACCAGTCTGGCGGGTTTCGTCTCTCATTAGTATATAAAAGCGACCATATAACGCACCAGTACTGTTTATCTTTATGTTCTTGGAATGTCCATGTGACATCAAGTTACCTAGATTTACTCCAGTTACTAGATGCTTTTTCTTCCCAGTTTGATGTCGTAGGGCTGTGTGAAACGTTTTTTGTGGAAATCAGTCTCTTTCGCTTTCTTCATTTCCAGGGTACAAGCTACATGTCAAAAATCGTACTTCACTAGGCCGAGGTGGTATTGCACTTTTGGTGAAGGATGGGATCAGGAGTGATATAAGGGATGACCTTAGTATATGTGCAAATTTTTTTCAGTAGATATTGAACTTAGTAACCAAAATTTTTTTTTATTAGTATGGTGTATAAGCCTCCTAGCGCTCACTTGGATGAGTTTATTGATGATTTTAATGAGCTCCTTGATAAAGTCCCGAATGGTGTTAGTCATATAGCGATGGGGGATTTTTATTTTAATTGATTGAATCTATCTAGTCAAAATGGTGATTTCTGAAATTTTATGATGGCAAACGATTTATGTCCACTTGTCAATATTCCAGCTAAGCATGGGCACTGTTCTTTTTTTTCTGAAGAAACAGAAAAAAAACAGGGCTTGAATAAAACAGAACAAAAACAGAACAGGTAAACAAAAAACAGAAGACCTGTTTCTGTTTCTGATCTGTTTTTTGGTAAAAACAGAAAACAGCTGTTTTTGATCAAAAAACAGCTATTTAAACAGCTGTTTTTTGATAAGTTTTGGCTTATTATCGCCAAATGATAAGTTTTGGCTTATTATCGTAAAGTTAATTATAACATTAGTTGTTCAAGCCTTAAAGCTTATCAGTTAAAAATTGTGCTTTTCCCTTGTTTGGACGTTGTCCGTGGATACTGCTTTCGCACGAAATAATCTGCAATCAAAAATGCATGTTCGCTTGACACACCAGTAGTAGTACGCTAAGAGGCTTTAGAGCGGTTTCTGGCAGCTCTAGAAAGATCTCTTGGTTTGGGTCCATAAAATGAATGGGTCTCCAATGTGAACACATTAACCTTTTAGTTTCTCCTTAGCTTCTCGTCATGATTGCCACTTGCCAAGGGTAGTGCTTTTCTGTGGCGGTAACACTTTTGAAAAAAACCTAGTACTCTTGCAGCATTTTTTCCGCAAATAAGAACAGTTTTTCTAATACAGGGGCGAAAAATTGTCTGCGCACATAAATATTACCATAATTTTTTTCTTTATGGTTATTTTCCTTCCATTTTCCCGTTCCAAAAATACACCTTTATGTTTACACAGCATCTACTCAAACTTCCTGGAAATACATACTATATTACTAGTTATTCGAGACATTTTGAAAATAAAATAATTTTCAGCATGAAGTTACGCAGTCAGCTCAAAGTCATTAGTATTTAAGCAGAGCATATAGTTGATTTGGGAGGGGACAATTTTTCCCTCCCGACCATGCTTTCCCCTCCCCCCCCCCCCCCTCCCCACTCTATCCTAATGTGTGGAAGCCATCTTAAACAAAAGCATGCAAGAAGAAAAATGCACGGGAAAATGACACTTCTTACTGCCAATTAAAAAATTGATTGTTACCTCGCAGCTTAAAGCAGCCTTTTAAGATTAATTATTTCCAAGCCAATTTGTGTGAAAATTTTTCAAAAGAAAAATAAATGGTTTAAGGGTACTTCGTATATTTTTACGGTGCTTTGCGCTAGAAAATATTGTTCTATGCCCTCCACCAAATTCATTCTTAAGTAAATAAATAATGTGCAATTTCTCAAATTTTGAATTTCAAAGGAACTTAGACTCTTTGCTACATAATACTTTCTTTAAGTATTCTCTTCTCTTAAATAGTTTTTCAAAAGATGCAAATGAAAAAAAAAAAAAAAAAGAGTTTGAGAATAAGAAGAAACTAGATATTGCAGATGATTTTAGAAATAAAGATTTTAAGAAGTTTTAGGGTTATGTAAGGAATGATATTGGAAATGAAAAAGGAAATACCCAGGTGGCTCCAGACGCCAATTCATGGCCTGATTACCTGGAAAGCTTGGAAGGTGATTGTGCAGAAATACAAGAGGTAGCACATACCCCAGAGATGGTTGTTTATCCTATGAAGGAACATGATTATGATTTAGTAGGGGAAGTTAAAGTCTAGTAATGATAAGATTAAGTTTGTATTCAAGAATTTAAAAGGAGGTTCGGCTGCGGGTGTTGATGGTGTACCAATAACGTTATTTAAGAATTTTCTTTCAATTTTTATGTCGATAATTGTTTTTCTTTGTAATAAGGTGTTAACTTCAGGACAATGGCCAAATGAGCGGAAGAGATCATTACTTATGCCGCTTTTTAAGAGAGGAAACCCTAAGTTGCACATGAATTATCGTTTAATAGCGCTTGTCCCTGCTTTCAGTAAGGTAAGAGAAAATACTATATACCAGGCTTTCTAAATGGTTAAATAGAAATAATATAATACACGATGAACAAGGAGGTTTTAGGACAGGGTATGGGACGGTAGATACAATATTTACTTTAAAGGCATTAATTGATAAATATGGAAAGGGAAAAACTTGTCTTTATGTGGGATTTCTGGACCTCCACAAGGCGTTCGACAGTGTTGACAGAGAGCTATTGAAGGATGCCCTGTTTAGAATTGGCCTCCCTCATTTGTTTGTGAGGTTGATAGTGAGTATGTTTATTTGTGTGAGTGGAATCGTGTTAGTTGGTAACAGGTTTTCTAGGCTTTTTAATATTAAGCTTGGAGTAAAACAGGGCAGCACTCTTTCTCCTAAATTGTTTAATATTTTTTATAAATGATGTTGTTGATTTTCTAGAGAATAGATGGGCTCCGAAAGTTAGTCTAGGGACCCATAAACTATCACTTTTATTATTTGCAGATGATATTGCTTTGGTGGCTAGTACACCGCAAGATCTGCAGACGCTTCTGAGTCTTATAGAAGAACATTTGCAGATGAAAAAATTAAGGCTGAATGTTGAAAAGAGTGAAGTTGTTATTTAAAAAAAAAGGAAAGCAAGTGTCGAAGATAATTATAGATTTAAAATTAATAATAAGGAACTGAAAGTAAGTAAAAGAATAAAATATTTAGGATTTGTTTTATCGGAAAATGGAAGTTTAAAGAGTCATGTTGATGAAATAATTAATAGAGGCAAAGTGGCCATGTCTGAAATTTTTAGAAATCCGATGATAATGGGAATTAAAAACCTAAAAATGCATAAAAGAATATTTAATACAAAAATTTTACCAGTAATAGAATATGGAGCAGAGATTTGGGGCGGAGAAGCGGCACAGAAGTTGGAGTCTCTCCAGCTCCAGTATCATAAAAGACTGTTTGGATTACATCAGACAACTCATTCACAGGTTCTGAAAGGTGACATGGGCCTGTTTTCGTTAAAACTACGTATGTCTATTTTGATGCTTAGATTTTGGTTGAAGCTCATTAGGTGTAATGAAGCTTCGTGGCCATCCCAAATTAGGTCATTACTAGAAAGAGTGGGAATGCCTTACTTATGGAATGACGGTCTTGGTTCCCGTGATCTACCAACAAATTTAGTAAGCCAGGTACGATTTATCTTAGAGGGTCAAGAAATTCAGTATTGGCAAGGGCTGGTTTTAAATTCTGCTACATTGAATCATTATAATCAGGTTAAACCTAGTTTTGGAGAGGAAATTTATTTTAAATTTAATTTACCGGCTATGATTTTATGTCGATGGATTCAGCTTAGGGTGAATTGCCTTCCAATCCAGAGCAGGCAAATGGTGTTCGACAGGGGATAGTACATCCTGATGGTCGGTATGTGTGTCCTCTTTGTAGAGACGAGGATGAAGATTTGGACCATTTTCTCCGAAAGTGCCCGGTGCTCTCTGATTTAAGGGAAAATTACTTAAATGGGATTGTTTTGCTGCTTCCTGGTATTTTACAAAGTAGTAATCCAACCACAATATTTCGTATTGGTGCGTACATAGAGAAGGGATTAGAAAGAAGGAAATGTTTTCACAATTAATTATTATTAATTATATGGATTTACATTTATTTTCTCGATAAATTACCATAAGGTATTTTTTGCTATGTATCATGTCAATTTGTGTTTCGTAATTTGTTCTGTTGTGATTTCTTTATTTTTCATAAATTTTTTGTGTGTATATGGCTCTTGGGCTTTGGAAATACACGATCTATCTATCTATCTATCTATAAGAACAATTGTACTTTTTGATAATTTAATTTGAAAATTTCTGTTGCTTTGCGGCGGAAAGTACTTTCTCCAACGCATGCACTTGCTCTATCATAGAAATTGTTACTACTTTAAATATTTGTTTAAAGAATACGAGTGGACACGCTTTTGATTATGTAGGTTCGTTTTCATAGTCCATTCCCAAAGGAAAAGGGGTAGTGACATCCTCGATTACAACTAATTATAATTACACAATCCAAGAATAGTAATTTTATTTCTTAGCCGAGCCCCCCCCTCCCAAAGAAAACCTGGGTCTGCCAATAATTCAAAGGTGTAATATAAGAAAATTGCACTTTTGTCCTCCTTTCCTCATCGGACTCTACCATAGCCTCAAGGACTACAGCAGTACAAAGGCGAGTTGGAGTGGGATCTCTTGAAGTCTATGCACCGTTACATAATGTATCCTATAGTAATGGTGTAAAAGCTTGAGGGACCAGAGAACGACCCCCAAGTGAAAACCTCCCAAGTGTTGAAGGATCCAGATAAGCTGTGTAACATGTCATCAGATAGCCTATGCTGCAACCTTGTTTTCTGGCAGACTCCCAGCTCCTCACTGTCCTTCTCCATTACTTTCGCCGCCCTCTTATGTAGACACTGCATCAGTTTAATCAGATTCTTCAGCAAAAGTATCTTTACTTCCGGAGATTTCAGAAAAAGAAACAGAAAGGCAGTCTGAATCATTTTCACCAGCCTTCTGTTTAACTTTTTTTTTCTGGCAGCAACATTTATGTGACAATGGATAGTTCCCTGGGATGGTACTTTCAAGCCCCCTGTTGTATTTTAAATAAGCTGTTTCATATTAGGCCTAACAAACACAGAAAGTGCCAATTTGTCTTTAAACAGGGTTTTGTAGCAGAGCTTCCACAGAGAAGTTTGTTTTGATTGATTAGAAATAAGGAATGGTTGTATGTCTGCTCTTCTTATTCCAGATTTCACTAATTCATTGTCCTGTGTCACTTGCTTTGCTATCGGGAGCTTTCTTTAGGGCAGCAGCCTGACTTGATATATAATTTTTTTTTTTAGTTGGTTTGGGTTTGTTATTTACTGCACCAGCCGCATATACTTCATTTTTGTGCACATCAATTATATCCTTCTTTTTAAGATGGTATATAAATGTCGTGGAAGAGACTCCCTTAGCCTTTAGAGACACTTTGTAGAAGTTGCACCTGATACTTTCTATGATTTCTTTTTTTTCACATGGGATACCCAGAGAGATATATTAGGAGTTTTACTTGGAACGTCCAAGTCGTCATCAGAAGATGACATCATGCTTTTCTTAGCACGGAGGTTGATTTTAGGATTTTTTTTTACAAATTTAGAAGCACCTTCCAGTATCCTACCATTTTAAAAATTGCACCTCCACCCAAATATCTGACCTCTTTCACCTCACTGGCATAACTAGGGGGAAAGGGACCAATCGCCTCCTGAGCAGTTTTGTTTGCACAATAAGCCAAGAAAATCTGTCTGCTTATAAAAGCAAAATGACGTATCACAACTACGGTTTCATAAATAACTTAGACCATTTGAAGCACAATATTAATTTTTACGGGAACTTGCTTGTCTATAATTGGAATTTATGAGACAGATACGTGAAATAATTCACCGCTTAGTGTTACTTTTTTTTTATTTCTTGTGCTGTATGGTAAAAAATACTGTGTTCACCGGAAGATTGGTATCCTACTGAATGAGAAAAGTATATCAGCATTTTATAAGAATTTGGCCCTTCCAGAAAATCAGCTAGTTTCAACTCTAGGCTTTTCCTTGAAAGGATTTCTATTGATTTTATTCAGGGATGATTTTAGTAACATGACAAAAAAGAATATTTGGCTATCTTGTTATGTTGATGTAATAAAGATTTGCTAGCAAGAACATATGTTTCTACTGGACAAGACTTCAATACATATGCATTGGTCTCTGACTAAGCATTTAAGAGAATTTGCAAATTAAAAATCAGTATTTATCATGTATAGGTCACCACGGTAATCGTAGCAAGTCAATGTTATTTAGCAGCATAAACTCCATAAAAAAAAAGTTAAATTAAAGTTCTCGCGGCTAAAGGTGCAAATTATTTCCCATGCAATGTAGGAGACAGAGGCCCTACCAATAGAACCAGGATATACAGTAATAAGTGATTTGTCTGTATCCTGCTGACCTGCTTCTCTTGGACAGTGCCTGCGCAACTTTCCTGCTCAATTGACGGAATAATGTACTGTAAGAAACACGTTGTTTTAGTGGAATTAAATTGTACCTTTACCGTCCTAACATTCAGAGGCGGATCTAAAGTAAAATCTCTGGCGAGGCCTAATGTGACAAGGCCACCAATGAGCAAAATCTTGGGGGGACCCAATTTGACAAAGGTACAAATAATTGACGAAATTGACGGATTTATTCTAAACAAATGAGTAAAAAAAAAGGAATGAGGGTGCCAGAAAAAATCTTGGAGGGGGATCGGGGCCCCCCTTGGATTCGCCACTGCTAACACTTGAGCAAATACCTGCTATCATCTGATTCCTAGTCCCTAATTCTACCTAGCTGAAACAATCCAGCAGCACTATTTGATACGTTTGACAGACTGAGTTCCATCATTTTACTTACGTTCCAATTCTATAAATCGCACGAGGGGTAACCACGCTTTTTCACAATTTCAAATTATGATTTAAAAACCATTTTGTAAGTTCAAAATTCTCAAATATCTCATTCTCGTATCACTAAAATAAAGTCAGAAACAGAAGAAAAACAGGTAGGAAAAAAAAACAGAAACAGGACGAAATAGTTATTACAAAAACAGAAACAGAACAGAACAGGTAAATAAAACACAGGTCATCTGTTTCTGTTTCTGTTTTTTTTGCATGAACAAAACAGAAACGGGTACTTTAAAAACAGAACAGAAACAGAAAACAGAAACAGTGCCCATGCTTAATTCCAACGAGAATCACGACTCAATCTGTAAGGATTATTGACAATGTATTTGTCCGTTCAAATGATTTGAATCGAAGTTTTTCCAATGTGGTTATGTTTCCTGGGTTTGATCATCTTCCACTCTTAGCTACAATTTGTTGTAATGTTAAACGAGTCCAGAAAAAAAAACTAAAATTTCGGCTGACAAAAAAAGAAAATCTCCCTAAAGTTTTCAGAGGAAATGAGTGCAATGGACTGGAGTCAATTTGAAGATAAAGAATGCCCTACTAAAGCCCTGGATTTTCTGATGGAAGTCGTTAACCCTAGTTATGAAAGGACGTGTCCAGTAAAAGTTTTTAAATCAAAATAGCTTGTTCCCTGTAAACCATGGATAGCAGAGGAGACAATTGACCAAATAGAGTTAAGGAATTGGCTTCATGAAACATATTTGAATTCGAAAAGTGATGAGTCTTTTATTTTATTTACAAAGCAAAGAAATCTGGTGAATAAACTGAGGAGAAAAGCAATGTCTGATTATTATGGACATAAGTTGGAGGAAAGTAAAGGTAATATGAAAGAAACGTGGAATATTTTGAATGAGATTATGAGTGGCAAGGGAAAAGAGACCACGGCAGAAATTAATTTGGAAGGGTGTAACCGTAATGATAACCGAGAGTGTAACCGTAAATAAGTTTGCTGATTTTTTCTCGAATATTGGCTCCTAGGTGCAATCTAGTGTTAGCAATAAATAAAATGAAATGAATTACAACATTATTAATTACATCCATGGTGAAACATTAAATATGGACCTTCAGCCGTTCACGAGAGTAGAAAGGGGGGTCCGACTCCGGAACGAACCACGTGGTTTATGGTTTTTGTCAGTGAGAATTTGAAAAACAGGAATTTTGTCACATTTATGTCTGTTTTCATGGATGGTTATGTGTGTTGGTCAATTTATTTGATGTTTTTCATGGATGTCAACAGCAATTCATGTCTGTTTTATGGTTTTTGTCAGTGAGAATGAAAAAACAGGAACTTTCTCACATTTATGGATGTCAACAGCAATTTATGTCTGTTTTATGTCTGTTCGTTGTCAGTGAGAATGTACATGCTCGACACGAATGTTATGAGATTGTTTGTCCAGGTGTAATGACATTGGGGTGATTTACATATTCGGTGGGGGAATTATTGGTTCACGAAGGGGGAATTAAGAAACAATCGTGGCTTCATTGTTGTTTGGCTAGCCTAACCTGAGAAATTGATTTACATAATCGGTGGGGGAGAATGTATTGATTTACGAAAGGGGGAATTAAGAAACAAACATGGCTTCTTTGATCTTTAGGCTAACCTAACCTGAGAACTTGATTTACATAATCGGCGGGGAAATTATTGATTCACGAAGGGGAAATTAAGAAACATTATGGTTTCTTTAATCTTAGGTCTGAGGGATAAACGTTCTTTAGGTCAGAGAGAAAAATTAATATTCTATTTTTAAATAGGGCTTCATTGATCTTTAGTGTCAGGAATTATAAATGACATCACTTGTTATCTTGGAATTATGCGGGAGTTTAAAGAGATAGAAATTCTATTTTTAAATACGGCTTCACTAAGCTTTAAGTCGGAGAGATAAATTGATATTCAAACGAAACCTTAATAGTGTAGCTAGGAACATTTATGAGATGAAGAGATTAACGTAGGAAAGGGTTTCCTAGAAATTTGAAATGTGTCAGCGCAGGGATGCCACAAAACAAAAGGAACACACAGAAAGTACTTTTAGGGGATTATTTGGGCGAAACCGTTTTAGACAGGTTATGGAATTATTTCGGCGAAACAGTTAGAGACATTTTAAAAGATGATTTAAAAGATGATTTTAGGAGAGGTTTTGAGTGTGGTCGTTATAATACACAAGTTCCATTTGAACAGTTTTGTGAGGTCCCCTACCACAACCCCAAAGGGTTCCGATCCCCCCACCCCAACCCCAAAGGAACCCACCGGTCCTCAAAGGTTCTCCGGATTCCCAAAGGACCACCCGGCCCTCAAGGGTCCCACAGACCCTCAAAGGCTCTCCCCGAGCCCCGTCTTTCGTTGATGTGTATTGTCTGAAACTTATGATTTGGGATATGTAAATTACTATTTCGGACTTTTCTGAGCTAGATTTCTTAGTCTTTCGTTGGTGTGTGTTGTCTGAAACCTATGATTTGGGATGGATGGATTGCAATTTTTGACTTTTCTGAGCTGGATTTCTTAGCCGTTCATAGGTGAGTGCTGTCAGAAAATTATGATTTGGGATGTGTAGTTTGCAAGTTGGACTTTTCAGAGCTATGATTCTTAGTCTCTCATAGGCGTTTGTTGTCTGAAACTTCTAGTTTGGGATGAATAGTTTGCTATTTCAGGCTTTTCTGAGCTAAGGTTTCCTAGTATTTCGTAGGTGAATGTTGTCTGAAACTTATGATTTGGGATATGTAAATTACTATTTCGGGCTTTTCTAAGATAGATTTCTTAGTCTTTCGTTGGTGTGTGTTGTCTGAAACCTATGATTTGGGATGGGTGGATTGCTATTTTTGACTTTTCAGAGCTGGATTTCTTAGCCGTTCATAGGTGTGTGTTGTCTGAAACTTATGATTTGGGATGGTTAATTTGCTATTTTTGACTTTTCTGAGCTAGGTTTCTTAGCCTTTCATATGTGTGTGCTGTCAGAAAATTATGATTTGGGATTTGTAGTTTGCATTTTGGACTTTTCAGAGCTAGGATTCTTAGTCCCTCATAGGTGTTTGTTGTCTGAAGCCTATAGTTTGGGATGAGTAGTTTGCTATTTCAGGCTTTTCATAGCCAGATTTCTTAGTATTTCGTAGGTGTGTGTTGTCTGAAACCTATGATTTGGATTGTGTGGGTTGCTATTTTTTGACTTTTCATAGCCAGATTTCTTAGTCTTTCGTAGGTGTGTGTTGTCTGAAACCTATGATTTGGATTGTGTGGATTGCTATTTTTTGACTTTTCTGAGCTGGATTTCATAGCCTTTCGTAGGGATGTGTTGACTGAAACGTATGATTTGGGATGAGTGGTTTGCTATTTGGACTTTTCAGAGCTGGATTTCTTAGCCGTTCATAGGTGAGTGTTGTCTGAAACCTATGATTTGGGATGGTTAATTTGCTATTTTTGACTTTTCTGAGCTAGGTTTCTTAGCCTTTCATAGGTGTGTTGTCAGAAAATTATGATTTGGGATGTGTAGTTTGCTATTTCAGGCTTTTCTGAGCTAAGGTTTCCTAGTATTTCGTAGGTGAATGTTGTCTGAAACCAATAGTTTGGGATGAGTAGTTTGCTATTTCAGGCTTTTATGAGCTAGGTTTCTTAGCCTTTCGTAGGTGTGTGTTGACTGAAACTTATGATTTGGGATATGTAATTTGCTATTTCTGACTTTTCATAACCAGATTTCTTAGTCTTTCATAGGTGAGTGTTGTCTGAAACCTATGATTTGGGATGGTTAATTTGCTATTTTTGACTTTTCTGAGCTAGGTTTCTTAGCCTTTCATAGGTGTGTGTTGTCAGAAAATTATGATTTGGGATGTGTAGTTTGCTATTTCAGGCTTTTCTGAGCTAAGGTTTCCTAGTATTTCGTAGGTGAATGTTGTCTGAAACCAATAGTTTGGGATGAGTAGTTTGCTATTTCAGGCTTTTATGAGTTAGGTTTCTTAGCCTTTCGTAGGTGTGTGTTGACTGAAACTTATGATTTGGGATATGTAATTTGCTATTTCTGACTTTTCATAACCAGATTTCTTAGTCTTTCGTAGGTGTGTGGTGTCTGAAACCTATGATTTGGGATGGTTGGGTTGCTATTTTTTGACTTTTCTGAGCTGGATTTCTTAACCTTTCGTAGGCGTGTGTTGACTGAAACCTATGATTTGGGATGGTTAATTTGCTATTTTTGACTTTTCTGAGCTAGATTTCTTAGCCTTTCATAGGTGTGTGCTTTCAGAAAATTATGATTTGGGAGGTGTAGTTTGCTTTTTGGACTTTTCAGAGCTAGGATTCTTGTCACTCATAGGTGTTTGTTGTCTGAAACTTCGAGTTTGGGATGAGTAGTTGGCTATTTCAGACTTTTCTGAGCTAAGGTTTCTTAGTATTTCGTAGGTGAATGTTGTCTGAAACTTATGATTTGGGATATGTAAATTACTATTTCGGGCTTTTCTGAGTTGGATTTCTCAGTCTTTCATAGATGTGTGGTGTCTGAAACCTATGACTTGGGATGAGTGGTTTGCTTTTTGGACTTTTCTGAGCTGGATTTCTGAGCCTTTCCTAGGTGTGTGTTGACTGAAACCTATGATTTGGGATGTGTATTATGCTATTTTGACTTTTCTGAGCTAGGTTTCTTAGCCTTTCATAGGTAAGTGTTGTCAGAAAATTATGATTTGGGATATGTAGTTTGCTATTTCAGGCTTTTCTGAGCTAAGGTTTCCTAGTATTTCGTAGGTGAATGTTGTCTGAAACCAATAGTTTGGGATGAGTAGTTTGCTATTTTTGACCTTTCTGAGCTAGGTTTCTTAGTCTTTCGTTGGTGTGTGTTGACTGAAACCTATGATTTGGGATATGTAGTTTGCTATTTTTGACTTTTCTGAGCTGGATTTATTAGCCTTTCATAGGTGTGTGTTGACTGAAACCTATGATTGGGATGAGTGGTTTGCTATTTTTGTCTTTTCTGAGCTAGATTTCTTAGCCTTTCATAGGTATGTGTTGTCAGAAAATTAAGATTTGGGATGTGTAGTTTGCTATTTGGACTATTCAGAGCTATGATTCTTAGTCCATCATAGGCGTTTGTTGTCTGAAACTTCTAGTTTGGGATGAGTAGTTTGCTATTTCAGGCTTTCCTGAGCTAAGGTTTCTTAGTCTTTCATAGGTGAATGTTGTCTGAAACCTATGATTTGGGATGGGTGGATTGCTACTTTTGACTTTTCTGAGCTGGATTTCTTAGCATTTCATAGGTGTTTATTGTCTGAAACCTATAGTTTGAGATGACTAGTTTGCTATTTTTGACTTTTCTGAGCTAGGTTTCTTAGCCGTTCATAGGTGAGTGTTGTCTGAAACCTATGATTTGGGAATATGTAAATTACTATTTCGGGCTTTTCTGAGTTGGATTTCTTAGTCTTTCATAGGTATGTGTTGTCTGAAACCTATGATTTGGGATGTGTGGGTTGCTATTTTTTTACTTTTCCGAGCTGGATTTCTTAGCCGTTCATAGGTGAGTGCTGTCTGAAACTTATGATTTGGGATGGTTAATTTGCTATTTCCGGCTTTTATTAGCTAGGTTTCTTAGCCTTTCATAGGTGTGTGTTGTCAGAAAATTATGATTTGGGATGTGTAGTTTGCTATTTGGACTTTTCAGAGCTGGGATTCTTAGTCCATCATAGGTGTTTGTTGTCTGGAAACCAATAGTTTGGGATGAGTAGTTTGCTATTTCAGGCTTTTCAGAGCTAGATTTCTTAGCCTTTCATTGGTGTATGCTTTCAGAAAATTATGATTTGGGATATGTAAATTACTATTTCGGACTTTTCTGAGTTGGACACTTCTAAATTTTTCCGTAGAAGATAGGAAAAGTTATACTATGATTATGATTATTTTCCATGAAGATAAAAAGTTTCACTTTAATTCTAAATTTTCTTAAATTCAATTCCGACCTTTCTCAAAGAGATGAAAAAAAACTAAAGTTCTGTTCCAAATATTTTCCCGGAAGAAGAAAAGTTCAACTTCGATTCTGAATTTTCTGAATGAAAATGAAATAAGTTATTGATCAAATCTATTTTCCCAAAATAATATAAAAATTTCCACTTCAGTTCAGATTTTTTTCTCAAAGAGATGAAGAAATTTAAAGTTCTGTTCCAAATTTTTTCATAGAAGATAGGAAAAAGTTATACTTTGAACGTGAATATTCGAGTTCTATTCTGAATTTTACCAAAGAACACAATTCAATTCTAATTTCACAGAGAAAATAAAAATCTTCCACTTCAGTTCCTTATTTCACAAAGACATAAAGAAATTTAAAGTTCAATTCTAAATTTTTCGGTGGAAGATAGAAAAAGTAATACCATACTTTTGAAATATTTTCATGGAAGATGAAAAGTTCTAGTTCAATTTAAAATTTTCTCAACGAAGTGAAGGAAAGTTCAAGTTCTCTTCTGAATTTTCTCAATGAAAAAGAAATTAGTCATTGATCATTTCTATTTTTCCAAATAATATAAAAATTTTCCACTTTAGTTCAGATCTGACTCGAAGAGATGAAAAATTTAAAATACTGTTCCAAATTTTTCACTGAAGATAAAAAAGTTCAAGTTCTCTTCGGAATTTTACCAAAGAACACAATTCAATTCTAATTTCTCCAGAGAAAACAAAAATCTTCCACTTCAGTTCTTTATTTCACAAAGACATAAAGAAATTTAAAGTTCAATTCTAAATTTTTCGGTGGGAGATAGAAAAATTAATACCATACTTGTGATTATTTTCACGGAAGATAAAAAGTTCTAGTTCAATTTAAAATTTTCTCAATGAAGTGAAGAAAAGTTCAAGTTCTCTACTGAATTTTACCAAAGAAGACAATTCAATTCTAATTTCTACAGAGAAAATAAAAATCTTCCACTTCAGTTCTTTATTTCACAAAAGACATAAAGAAATTTAAAGTTCAATTCTAAATTTTTCGGTGGAAGATAGAAAAAGTAATACCATACTTGTGAATATTTTCCCGGAAGATAAAAAGTTCTAGTTCAATCTAAAATTTTCTCAACGAAGTGAAGAAAAGTTCAAGTTCTCTTCTGAACTTTACCAAAGAACACACTTCAATTCTAATTTCTCCAGAGAAAATAAAAATCTTCCACTTCAGTTTTAAGTTCCCCAAAGAAATAAAGAAATTTAAAGTTCTATTCTAAATTTTTAGATGGAAGATAGAAAAAGTAATACTATGACTTCGATTGTTTTCCATGAAGATCAAAAGTTTCACTTTATTTATAATTTTTCTTAAATTCAGTTCTGATTTTTCTCAAAGAGATGAAAAATTTAAAGTTCTGTTCCAAATTTTTCATAGAAGATAGAAAAGGTTATACATTGATTGTGAATATTCAACATGAAGATAAGGAACTCCACTTTAATTCTGAGTTTTCTCGAAGAAGTGCAAATTGTTCAAGTTCTCTTCTGAATTTTCTTAAAGAAGAGAAAAAAGTTAACTCAATTCTGAATTTTACCAATGAAAATGAAAAAACCTTCCACTTCAGTTCTTAATTTCTCAAAGACATAAAAAATTTAAAGTTCAGTTCTAAATTTTTCTGTAGAAGATAGGAAAAGTTATACTATGATTGTGATTATTTTCCAGTGAAGATAAAAAGTTTCACTTTAATTCTAATTTTCTTATGTTCACTACCGAATTTTTGCAAAGAGATGAAAAATTTAAAGTTCTGTTCCAAATTTTTCATAGAAGATAGAAAAAGTTATACATTGATTTGAATATTCGACATGAAGATAAGGAGCATCACTTTAATTCTGAGTTTTCTCGAAGAAGTGCAAAATGTTCAAGTTCTCTTCTGAATTTTCTTAAAGAAGTAAAAAAAGTTAGCTCAATTCTGAATTTTACCATTGAAAATGAAAAAAGCTTCCACTTCAGTTCTTAATTCCTCAAAGACATAAAAAAATTCAAAGTTCTCTTCTAATTTTTCCAAGAAAATAAAAAGGCTCCACTTCAGTTCTGGTTTTTTCTCAAAGACATGAAAAATTTAAAGTTCTTTTCTAATTTTAAATTAAATTTTAGCTCCTTTGTCTTATGGATTTACCCATCAAATTTTTAAATTAGAAAATGAGTGACTCGTTCTATTATTAAAGACAATCGTTCGAACTCGTTCGTCTAACCTTCAAAACAATAGGTTAGGTTAGGTATAAATAAATATTAATAAATAAATAGAAACATTTCTACATGTTTAAGTTAGGTTAGGTTAGGTTAACTTATCATGAGTGCTCATGATAAGTTAACCTAACCTTTTCCGGCGAGTATGGTTAGGTTAGGTTAGACTAGATTAAGTTAGGTTAGATTAGGTTAGGTTAGGTTAGGTTAGGTTAGCCTACGTACGCTTCACTTAGGTTAGCTTAGGTTAGGTGAGAGACATGCAAAAAGTTAGGTGTATGATTAGGTTAGGTTAGATTAAGTTAGGTTAGGTTAGGTTAAGTTAGGTTAGGGTAGGTTAGCCTACGTACGCGCGCGTACGTAGGCTAACCTAGCCTAACCTAACTTAACCTAACCTAACCTAACTTAATCTAACCTAACCTAATCATACACCTAACTTTTTGCATGTCTCTCACCTAACCTAAGCTCACCTAAGTGAAGCGTACGTAGGCTAACCTAACCTAACCTAACCTAACCTAATCTAACCTAACTTAATCTAGTCTAACCTAACCTAACCATACTCGCCGGAAAAGGTTAGGTTAACTTATCATGAGCACTCATGATAAGTTAACCTAACCTAACCTAACTTAAACTTGTAGAAATGTTTCTATTTATTTATTAATATTTATTTATACCTAACCTAACCTATTGTTTTGAAGGTTAGATGAACGAGTTTGAACGATTGTGTTTAATAATAGGACGAGTCACTCATTTTCTAATTAAAAAATTTGATGGGTAAATCCATAAGACAAAGGAGCTAAAATTTAATTTAAAATTAGAAAAGAACTTTAAATTTTTCATCTCTTTGAGAAAAAACCAGAACTGAAGTGGAGCCTTTTTATTTTCTTGGACAAATTAGAAGAGAACTTTGAATTTTTTATGTCTTTGAGGAATTAAAAACTGAAGTTGAAGCTTTTTTCATTTTCAATGGCAAAATTCAGAATTGAGCTAACTTTTTTTTACTTCTTTAAGAAAATTCAGAAGAGAACTTGAACATTTTGCACTTCTTCGAGAAAACTCAGAATTAAAGTGACGCTCCTTATCTTCATGTCGAATATTCAAATCAATGTATAACTTTTTCTATCTTCTATGAAAAATTTGGAACAGAACTTTAAATTTTTCATCTCTTTGCAAAAATTCGGTAGTGAGCATAAGAAAATTAGAATTAAAGTGAAACTTTTTATCTTCACTGGAAAATAATCACAATCATAGTATAACTTTTCCTATCTTCTACAGAAAAATTTAGAACTGAACTTTAAATTTTTTATGTCTTTGAGAAATTAAGAACTGAAGTGGAAGGTTTTTTTCATTTTCATTGGTAAAATTCAGAATTGAGTTAACTTTTTTCTCTTCTTTAAGAAAATTCAGAAGAGAACTTGAACAATTTGCACTTCTTCGAGAAAACTCAGAATTAAAGTGGAGTTCCTTATCTTCATGTTGAATATTCACAATCAATGTATAACTTTTTCTATCTTCTATGAAAAATTTGGAACAGAACTTTAAATTTTTCATCTCTTTGAGAAAAATCAGAACTGAATTTAAGAAAAATTATAAATAAAGTGAAACTTTTGATCTTCATGGAAAACAATCGCAGTCATAGTATTACTTTTTCTATCTTCCATCTAAAAATTTAGAATAGAACTTTAAATTTCTTTATTTCTTTGGGGAACTTAAAACTGAAGTGGAAGATTTTTATTTTCTCTGGAGAAATTAGAATTGAAGTGTGTTCTTTGGTAAAGTTCAGAAGAGAACTTGAACTTTTCTTCACTTCGTTGAGAAAATTTTAAATTGAACTAGAACTTTTTATCCTTCGGGAAAATATTCACAAGTATGGTATTACTTTTTCTATCTTCCACCGAAAAATTTAGAATTGAACTTTAAATTTCTTTATGTCTTTTGTGAAATAAAGAACTGAAGTGGAAGATTTTTATTTTCTCTGTAGAAATTAGAATTGAATTGTCTTCTTTGGTAAAATTCAGTAGAGAACTTGAACTTTTCTTCACTTCGTTCAGAAAATTTTAAATTGAACTAGAACTTTTTATCTTCCGTGAAAATAATCATAAGTATGGTATTAATTTTTCTATCTCCCACCGAAAAATTTAGAATTGAACTTTAAATTTCTTTATGTCTTTGTGAAATAAAGAACTGAAGTGGAAGATTTTTGTTTTCTCTGGAGAAATTAGAATTGAATTGTGTTCTTTGGTAAAATTCCGAAGAGAACTTGAACTTTTTTATCTTCAGTGAAAAATTTGGAACAGTATTTTAAATTTTTCATCTCTTCGAGGCAGATCTGAACTAAAGTGGAAAATTTTTATATTATTTGGAAAAATAGAAATGATCAATGACTAATTTCTTTTTCATTGAGAAAATTCAGAAGAGAACTTGAACTTTCCTTCACTTCGTTGAGAAAATTTTAAATTGAACTAGAACTTTTTATCTTCCATGAAAATATTTCACAAGTATGGTATTACTTTTTCTATCTTCCACCGAAAAATTTAGAATTGAACTTTAAATTTCTTTATGTCTTTGTGAAATAAGGAACTGAAGTGGAAGATTTTTATTTTCTCTGTGAAATTAGAATTGAATTGTGTTCTTTGGTAAAAATCAGAAGAGAACTTGAATTCTTCTTCACTTCGTTGAGAAAATTTTAAATTGAACTAGAACGTTTTATCTTCCGGGAAAATATTCACACGTATGGTATTACT
This sequence comes from Artemia sinica, assembly GCA_027921565.1. Classification (NCBI taxonomy): domain Eukaryota; kingdom Metazoa; phylum Arthropoda; class Branchiopoda; order Anostraca; family Artemiidae; genus Artemia; species Artemia sinica. The sequence continues at coordinate 76,145,656 of CM051258.1, forward strand.
TTTTCTATCTTCCACCGAAAAATTTAGAAATGAACTTTAAATTTTTTATTGGGGAAATTAGAATTGAATTGTGTTCTTTGGTAAAATTCAGAATAGAACTCGAATATTCACGTTCAAAGTATAACTTTTTCCTATCTTCTATGAAAAAATTTGGAACAGAACTTTAAATTTCTTCATCTCTTTGAGAAAAAAATCTGAACTGAAGTGGAAATTTTTTTATTATTTTGGGAAAATAGATTTGATCAATAACTTATTTCATTTTCATTGAGAAAATTCAGAATCGAAGTTGAACTTTTCTTCTTCCGGGAAAATATTTGGAACAGAACTTTAATTTTTTTTCATCTCTTTGAGAAAGGTCGGAATTGAATTTAAGAAAATTTAGAATTAAAGTGAAACTTTTTATCTTCATGGAAAATAATCATAATCATAGTATAACTTTTCCTATCTTCTACGGAAAAATTTAGAAGTGTCCAACTCAGAAAAGTCCGAAATAGTAATTTACATATCCCAAATCATAATTTTCTGAAAGCATGAAAGGCTAAGAAATCTAGCTCCGAAAAGCCTGAAATAGCAAACTACTCATCCCAAACTATTGGTTTCAGACAACAAACACCTATGATGGACTAAGAATCCTAGCTCTGAAAAGTCCAAATAGCAAACTACACATCCCAAATCATAATTTTCTGACAACACACACCTATGAAAGGCTAGGAAACCTAGCTACTAAAAGCCGGAAATAGCAAATTAACCATCCCAAATCATAAGTTTCAGACAGCACTCACCTATGAACGGCTAAGAAATCCAGCTCGGAAAAGTAAAAAAATAGCAACCCACACATCCCAAATCATAGGTTTCAGACAACACATACCTATGAAAGACTAAGAAATCCAACTCAGAAAAGCCCGAAATAGTAATTTACATATTCCCAAATCATAGGTTTCAGACAACACTCACCTATGAACGGCTAAGAAACCTAGCTCAGAAAAGTCAAAAATAGCAAACTAGTCATCTCAAACTATAGGTTTCAGACAACAAACACCTATGAAAGGCTAAGAAATCCAGCTCAGAAAAGTCAAAAGTAGCAATCCACCCATCCCAAATCATAGGTTTCAGACAACACACACCAACGAAAGACTAAGAAATCTAGCTTAGAAAAGCCCGAAATAGTAATTAATATATCCCAAATCACAGGTTTCAGACAACATTCACCTATGAAAGACTAAGAAACCTTAGCTCAGAAAAGCCTGAAATTGCAAACTACTCATCCCAAACTAGAAGTTTCAGACAACAAACGCCTATGATGGACTAAGAATCATAGCTCTGAAAAGTCCAAATAGCAAACTACACATCCCAAATCTTAATTTTCTGACAACACATACCTATGAAAGGCTAAGAAACCTAGCTCAGAAAAGACAAAAATAGCAAACCACTCATCCCAATCATAGGTTTCAGTCAACACACACCTATGAAGGGCTAATAAATCTAGCTCGGAAAAATCAAAAATAGCAAACTATATATCCCAAATCATAGGTTTCAGTCAACACACACCAACGAAAGACTAAGAAACCTAGCTCAGAAAGGTCAAAAATAGCAAACTACTCATCCCAAACTATTGGTTTCAGACAACATTCACCTACGAAATACTAGGAAACCTTAGCTCAGAAAAGCCTGAAATAGCAAACTACATATCCCAAATCATAATTTTCTGACAACACTTACCTATGAAAGGCTAAGAAGCCTAGCTCAGAAAAGTCAAAATAACAAACTACACATCCCAAATCATAGGTTTCAGTCAACACACACCTAGGAAAGGCTCAGAAATCCAGCTCAGAAAAGTCCAAAAAGCAAACCACTCATCCCAAATCATAGGTTTCAGACACCACACACCTATGAAAGACTGAGAAATCCAACTCAGAAAAGCCCGAAATAGTAATTTACATATCCCAAATCATAAGTTTCAGACAACATTCACCTACGAAATACTAAGAAACCTTAGCTCAGAAAAGTCTGAAATAGCCAACTACTCATCCCAAACTCGAAGTTTCAGACAACAAACACCTATGAGTGACTAAGAATCCTAGCTCTGAAAAATCCAAAAAGCAAACTACACCTCCCAAATCATAATTTTCTGAAAGCACACACCTATGAAAGGCTAAGAAATCTAGCTCAGAAAAGTCAAAAATAGCAAATTAACCATCCCAAATCATAGGTTTCAGTCAACACACGCCTACGAAAGGCTAAGAAATCCAGCTCAGAAAAGTCAAAAAATAGCAACCCACACATCCCAAATCATAGGTTTCAGACACCACACACCTACGAAAGACTAAGAAATCTGGTTATGAAAAGTCAGAAATAGCAAATTACATATCCCAAATCATAAGTTTCAGTCAACACACACCTACGAAAGGCTAAGAAACCTAGCTCATAAAAGCCTGAAATAGCAAACTACTCATCCCAAACTATTGGTTTCAGACAATATTCACCTACGAAATACTAGGAAACCTTAGCTCAGAAAAGCCTGAAATAGCAAACTACACATCCCAAATCATAATTTTCTGACAACACACACCTATGAAAGGCTAAGAAACCTAGCTCAGAAAAGTCAAAAATCGCAAATTAACCATCCCAAATCATAGGTTTCAGACAACACTCACCTATGAAAGACTAAGAAATCTGGTTATGAAAAGTCAGAAATAGCAAATTACATATCCCAAATCATAAGTTTCAGTCAACACACACCTACGAAAGGCTAAGAAACCTAGCTCATAAAAGCCTGAAATAGCAAACTACTCATCCCAAACTATTGGTTTCAGACAACATTCACCTACGAAATACTAGGAAACCTTAGCTCAGAAAAGCCTGAAATAGCAAACTACACATCCCAAATCATAATTTTCTGACAACAAACACCTATGAAAGGCTAAGAAACCTAGCTCAGAAAAGTCAAAAATAGCAAATTAACCATCCCAAATCATAGGTTTCAGACAACACTCACCTATGAACGGCTAAGAAATCCAGCTCTGAAATGTCCAAAAAGCAAACCACTCATCCCAAATCATAGGTTTCAGTCAACACATCCCTACGAAAGGCTATGAAATCCAGCTCAGAAAAGTCAAAAAATAGCAATCCACACAATCCAAATCATAGGTTTCAGACAACAGACACCTACGAAAGACTAAGAAATCTGGCTATGAAAAGTAAAAAAATAGCAACCCACACAATCCAAATCATAGGTTTCAGACAACACACACCTACGAAATACTAAGAAATCTGGCTATGAAAAGCCTGAAATAGCAAACTACTCATCTCAAACTATAGGCTTCAGACAACAAACACCTATGAGGGACTAAGAATCCTAGCTCTGAAAAGTCCAAAATGCAAACTACAAATCCCAAATCATAATTTTCTGACAGCACACACATATGAAAGGCTAAGAAACCTAGCTCAGAAAAGTCAAAAATAGCAAATTAACCATCCCAAATCATAAGTTTCAGACAACACACACCTATGAACGGCTAAGAAATCCAGCTCTGAAAATTCAAAAATAGCAATCCACCCATCCCAAATCATAGGTTTCAGACAACACACACCAACGAAAGACTAAGAAATCTAGCTTAGAAAAGCCCGAAATAGTAATTTACATATCCCAAATCATAAGTTTCAGACAACATTCACCTACGAAATACTAGGAAACCTTAGCTCAGAAAAGCCTGAAATAGCAAACTATTCATCCCAAACTAGAAGTTTCAGACAACAAACGCCTATGAGAGACTAAGAATCATAGCTCTGAAAAGTCCAACTTGCAAACTACACATCCCAAATCATAATTTTCTGACAGCACTCACCTATGAACGGCTAAGAAATCCAGCTCAGAAAAGTCAAAAATTGCAATCCATCCATCCCAAATCATAGGTTTCAGACAACACACACCAACGAAAGACTAAGAAATCTAGCTCAGAAAAGTCCGAAATAGTAATTTACATATCCCAAATCATAAGTTTCAGACAATACACATCAACGAAAGACGGGGCTCGGGGAGAGCCTTTGAGGGTCTGTGGGACCCTTGAGGGCCGGGTGGTCCTTTGGGAATCCGGAGAACCTTTGAGGACCGGTGGGTTCCTTCGGGGTTGGGGTGGGGGGATCGGAACCCTTTGGGGTTGTGGTAGGGGACCTCACAACACTGTTCAAATGGAACTTGTGTATTATAACGACCACACTCAAAACCTCTTCTAAAATCATCTTTTAAAATGTCTCTAACTGTTTCGCCGAAATAATTCCATAACCTGTCTAAAACGGTTTCGCCCAAATAATCCCCTAAAAGTAATTTCTGTGTGTTCCTTTTGTTTTTTGGCATCCCTGCGCTGACACATTTCAAATTTCTAGGAAACCCTTTCCTACGTTAATCTCTTCATCTCATAAATGTTCCTAGCTACACTGTTAAGGTTTCGGTAGAATATCAATTTATCTCTCCGACTTAAAGCTTAGTGAAGCCGTATTTAAAAATAGAATTTCTATCTCTTTAGACTCCCGCATAATTCCAAGATAACAAGTGATGTCATTTATAATTCCTGACACTAAAGATCAATGAAGCCCTATTTCAAAATAGAATATTAATTTTTCTCTCTGACCTAAAGAACGTTTATCCCTCAGACCTAAGATTAAAGAAACCAAAATGTTTCTTAATTCCCCCTTCGTGAATCAATAATTTCCCCGCCGATTATGTAAATCAAGTTCTCAGGTTAGGTTAGCCTAAAGATCAAAGAAGCCATGTTTGTTTCTTAATTCCCACTTTCGTAAATCAATACATTCTCCCCCACCGATTATGTAAATCAATTTCTCAGGTTAGGCTAGCCAAACAACAATGAAGCCATGATTGTTTCTTAATTCCCCCCTTCGTGAACCAATAATTCCCCCACCGATTATGTAAATCACCCCAATGTCATTACACCTGGACAAACAATCTCATAACATTCGTGTCGAGCATGTACATTCTCACTGACAACGAACAGACATAAAACAGACATAAATTGCTGTTGACATCCATAAATGTGAGAAAGTTCCTGTTTTTTCATTCTCACTGACAAAAACCATAAAACAGACATGAATTGCTGTTGACATCCATGAAAAACATCAAATAAATTGACCAACACACATAACCATCCATGAAAACAGACATAAATGTGACAAAATTCCTGTTTTTCAAATTCTCACTGACAAAAACCATAAACCACGTGATTCGTTCCGGAGTCGGAACCCCCTTCCTACTCACGAGTGAAGAAGTCCGTCAAGTTGTGCATTCACTTAAGTCCAATTCTGCCGGTGTTGACGGTTTGTCCCATCGAGCTCTTAAAGCGATTTTAGGACATATTTTTCCCTGTCTAGTTTTTATCATTAATCTTTTCCTGGAAAAGGGAAGTTTTCCGGTGCAGTTTTTCTTCATTCATTATTATTTTAATTAGGCTAGGATGCTTCTAGGAATATTTACATATTTTTTATTATTAATTATTATTAATTTAGAATGCCTTTAGGAATGTTTATGTAGTAAATCGCTACGCGTTAGTAAAATTTAAATTTTTCCCTAGTGTAGTGATTTATATCTGTAATAGTTTATATTTTGTTTATTGTGTAAATAAAAAGTCAATAAAAAAGTCAAGTCATTATTTTTTTATTTTTTTCTTGTACTCGATTAAGTTTAGTTTAACTTGAACCCGCACTTGGATAACAAAACAGAGTTTTGTGCCTGCACACATCCACATATATTCTTTCTGATTTTGACCTCCTACCCCTTATGAAAATTTGTTTAATCCCCCACGTTCAGATACGGGTGCAACTATGATTCATATGATATCAGTAAGACGTTTATTGAACTTGGTTAAGGGCGCTTTTCAAAGCTTAGAAATGATCCATGTGAGTGCATAATAATGGGGACTGCTTTTATACTGGGGTTGAATTCGGAAAAATACAAGAAACTATTGAATAGTATAAAAATTTATGGCTAAATTGTTAGGTCTTGGGATTAGAGATGAGGATCAAGCCTGATCCTCCCCCCATGTGTGTGAGCCTGAAATAGGCTCATTTGAAATTTTAGATTTTGAGGTTCCGCTTCATGCAGGAGGGCAATACGATCAGGTGATCTGACCTTCTATCAATTAATTAGTGTATATATTCTAAAGTTTTTGCTCGTATTTTCTAGCTTCTTGTTAATAATTTCAAGAGCACTTTCATAGATGCTTTAGTGGGGTTCAAGTATTACTTTAGTTTAACGCTTTTGGAACTTACCCTTTTTTATTGGAGGGGGAATGTGAGTGGTCTATACTGCTGGGGATAAGAGTGAGTTGAAGAGGTGTTTGTGGATGGAGTTGTATTTGGATGACTGAATATAAATATTATAACAGTAAGATCACGGCTTAGTGATTTTTGGCTACTACATCCTCAGTGCATACAAACAGCTCCTCCCATTTAATTTGCCATCAGCGGTCCAGTGTATATTACCCTGGAACGCGAATTTTCGCAGAAACTTTTCAAAATGCCTTTGAAACCAACTCGAGGCTTCGAAACCTACTTGTAATTCCCAAAAACATCTAATAATAATATTGCACTAATTGTTACCGATTTTATATGTGTATTGGATTAAATTAGTTTAAAATTAGATTCTTTAAAATTTACTGACTTGTCTACCCGTGAAAAAATCGAATGTCGCTGATGTTTATACTTGTTTAAGTGTTCTCTGGAGCACTTGCATCTCGGTCCGGCTTTGTATAATGGTTGAGATAGGGAATGATCATATTGTATTATATTTATGTACAGTTATTCGGATGGTGGTTGTTACCCTGGGGGTGTTTTGAAGAATGTGATCGTCTTTTTCTTTTTTTTTAATAATTTTAGTAGTTAAGGATGCTTCTAGGAATGTTTATTTAGGTATTTTTTTCTAATTTAATTTATTAATTTAGGATGCCTTTAGGAATGTTTATGTAGTTAATCGCTACGTGTTAGCAAAATTTAAATTTTTCCCTAGCGTAGAGATCTATATCTGTAATGATAAATATTTTTGTTCATTATGCTGAATAGATGAAAAAAAAATTGAATAAATGGATATGGAGAATGTATTTAAGCACATTGTCACACTCATTATTTATATTATCTTTTAAAAGAAACATTTAATATTCGATTTCCAAAGTATTCTTTTTATTACCTTAGCTTAAATCGAATTGCCCGATTTACAGGATAATACAATCCTACAATTCTGTAGGAATCCTGTAGGATTCCATAATAAGGACTTATCATGTAGGCAGGGTGCCCCCGAGGATGCCATGTATCCCGAGGATGCCCCTGCCCATTATAATTCTTTAATTATGATTCTACACAGTCGAGAGTCAATCCGTTGCTGTAAAAAAAATAATAAATAAATAAATAAAAATGGAAGTTTCTGAACTACTAGTATCTTTAATTGCCCTTCCTTTTTTCTTAAACACAAGAAATCAGAATTTACCAAAAATTAAGATAAAACTATCACGTCGTTGCTTACCAGACCGTGGAAGCCTAACGTTCATGATAAGAGTTTAAATTCCTCTCGTGTTCTCGGAACCGCTTTTCTTCTGCTCTTTTTGCGTAAGATGTGAAAATTACCGTAATTCTGCCTGCAAGATCCTACAATTTCCCTCTATCAGAATAAAATCTTGGGATTCAAGTGTTAACTATATGTGGAACTCAACATATTTTGCATGAACACATTAATAAGAGAACCTTCAAGAAAATACCATTTTTTTTTATCACATCACAATCAACTGAATTACATAATTTTGGAAAACAGACATGCCTACATACAAATAGACAGACAGAGCGAAAGAGAGAGAAAGTGAATAGCACAATTTTAGCGTCTTTTGAAAATTTTTCTTGGGGGGGGGGGGGTCTTTTCGACCCAGAGGCTGCACTCTAATTATTCTGACCAAAACCTTTTAATCATTCCGTTTTCTGTTAGGCATATCTTGGTTACCTATCTACTAAATTACATCTGTGAAGCTTCTGTCTTACATGGACTATTGGCATAAATGTGGCTGTCCCGAATTATGTCCTGGGGCTAGTTACATGAAACACTGGCCTTTCCAGTGACACTGGGGCCAACCCAATGACTCTGGTTTGGGATCGTGGCACCTCTGGAGGCACATTTTTTTTTAACCTTCAGTCATTTTGGTAAAAATGTACATCACTGAATCTTGACCCGATGCTATTTGGAGCCCCGTATGGCTTCGTGAAGGAAATACTCCCTCTCATGCCCTGTATAGAAGTATGAGATCTAGGCTGTTAATAAATATTTCTTTTATGAAGTCACCGAAAGACTGGTTGAACATTAAAAAAAAAAAAAAAAAAAAAAAAAAAAAAAAAAAAAAAAAAAAAAAAAAAAAAAAAATAGTAATCGCCTGCCAAATAGTGAGCACATTTTTGGGACACCCTCCATCGAAACATACTCATTAGAATTAGTTTGAAAGAAATGAGGAAGAATATTTAGGACAACCTGACGTAAAAACACCATTTGAGGCCTCATACCCCTCTGATAAAAAACAAATTCTGTTTTTAAAGGTAAGGGTTGAGCCTTTGCACCACCAATATTAAAATCTATGCTGCTGCAGTGTTTTCTTTATAATTTTTATCTCGTGAGAAAGTTCTCTACCCTACTACCCTAAAAAAAAACTCGTTAAACGTATAAATTATCTTAGTCTTGACTTGAAATTTCATATGCCTTGGACGGTTAATGTTTTTTTAATTGAGGTTCAAATCTCGTTTCCCCTCTCGTATCTCCGTAAATCCCCTATTACAAGGGTTTTCTGCACTTTTTAACTTTTAATATCAATTTTATGGCATATATTGTCAATGGAATGGCGTTGACCGTAGATACCAACAAAGACCACAGTGCCTTTCCGTCACCCAAGTTTATAAATTTCACATTTTTGGAATCAGCATAAAAATTAAACAATTTCGGTAAAAACATTGCCCTAAAAATTCGAGTTTGTAGGTTTTTGGTTACTATTAACGAAGTCTGCTCTTTGCTTACAGTTCAGCACACTGAACGGTTTCATCACAATAGAATTTTGCCTTTTAAATTTAGCTAAAATAACCAAGCCGAATGAAAATAGCATCCATAAATTATTGATTGATAAATAAATATGGCAATAAAGTTTCAGTCTTTTAATGAATATTAACTAATGCAGGACAAAATACGTTTTCCCTATGTTTTAATAAGATTAATTAAAAAAACTTTTACCACAAAATAAGTTTTTCAAAGAAAAGTAAAGAACTCCATTAAACAAAAAATGAGCAAAAATAAAATCAAATAATTTATCAAGCGTGAAGCTACCACAAATCAGCATAGATAAATAAATGAAACCCAAAACGGACAGAAATTACAATAAATAACCGAGTCAAACTCAAAACGAGCAGAAATTAACATAAGTTGGGCTCAAAGCCCTTATGCCTTCCCAAGGCCAGAACATAATTTGCACTTTACTGAAAAAAATAGAAATGTTTTACTTTTATAACTTTAATAAATCAAATAATATTAACATTTTGATTACTAAATATCAGTGTATGTATATTAAACTGACAATGCGCATTCATTTTTATTTTTTTCAGTAAAGTGCAAATTATGTTCTGGCCTTGGAAAGGCATAGGGGTTTTGAGCCCAATTTATGTTAATTTCTGCTCGGGTTGAGTTTGAGTCGGTTATTTATTGTAATTTCCGTTCGTTTTGGGTTTCATTTATTTATCAATGCTGATTTGTGGTAGTTTTACGCTTGGTAGATTATTTGACTTTATTTTAATACTACTAACAACTCACCGCAGCACCAAGCTGCCTGGGGCCAACACAGCTACGCACGCTCCTCCTCCATCCCAATCTATTAAAAGCCTCCCTTTTTACACCCTCCCAGAAAGTTCCCATTTCCTTTTAATCTTTCTTTATGATGTCCTCCCACCCCAGACGGGGACGACCTGCCTTCTGTTTAGCCCTAGACGGTTAGGCGAAAAGGACAATCTTCGGCAATCTGTCATCCTTCATCAGCACAACGTGCCTTAGCCACCTCAACCTTTCTTACCTTATAGCCCTAGAAAGCGGTATTGAACCACATTTTTCATACAGCCTACTGTTTGAAACACGGTCAGGTAGCCGGGTACCCAGAACAATCCATAAGCAATTTCTCTGGAAAACATCTAGCAAATCTCCATCCGCTTTCGGAGCGCCCATACTTCAGAGCCATATTTGACCACTGTCATCACTGTAGCTTCTAAAATTCTAATGTTGGTTTGTAGACTTATCTTCCTATTCTTCCAAACGTTTTTTACTGTGAAAAAATACTCTGCGCCTTGGCTATTCTACTTTTAACATCTTCACTGCTCCCACCGTCTTTACTAATAATGCTACCAAGGTAAGTGAAGCTGCCCACCTGATCAGTCTTTTCGTTACCGAACGTCATCTTTTCATCATCACTTATTCCTTGCCTTAGTGACTTAGTCTTCTTGACATTAATTTTCAAACCTATTGTAGCACCCTGAATTCGCAAAACCTCTAAAAGTTCATTCATTTTGCCCACACTTTCATCTAGGATGCTTAAGTCATCAACATAATCCAAGTCCATGAGACTTTTTCCTCTCCATTTGATTCCGTGGTCTCCCATTGCCTTTCCTTTGCTCCTTAAGACAAAGTCCATCAAAATAATCCACATGAAGGGGGATGGAACATAACCCTGCTTTACTCCTTATTTAATACAAAACCAGCTGCTAACCTCATTTCCTACCTTAACCGCAGCTGTGTTCAACCTTAAAATATGCTGTTTACACAGCTTTTACATGCATACCCCCATTCGGATACCTTGGTACGGCATGCCAAACCTACCCCAGGTATTGTGGTCGAAAGAGGGAGTTCGCCATCCTGCGGGATGAAAAAATGCTATCATCAAACACGTGAAGATGTCACGTCTCGAAAGCTGCCAGAAGACAGGCAATTAATAAGAGAATACAATGTGAGTTTACGGTTCTTCTAGTATTCGTAATTAGGCGTAGGCCTTCAAGACGCTAATATCTAACCGTAAAGTGATTTGTGTGGGTCTATTGTATTATACTATTGCGGGAAAAGTAGGACATGGAAAATGCTAAAGGCCGATTTTTAGCGAAGTAGCCTATAGAATGACAAGTTTCTAAAGACCTATAATCAAAGGACGTCGGGAAGCATTCATAAGCCCCCCTCCTTTATCACAAAATTGGCTGCCCCCCTCTAGACAAGATGTTCCCTGCGCCCATGGTCCTCTATCTACGTTCCCACGAAAAGAAAATCTCGTTTTATCTAAATCAGCTTTTGCATCTTAAAATATCTTTTACATATCTTAAACATATTTACATTTAATATCTTTAGTGACGTAATTAAATCTTTTATAATAGTACTGTGTTTTTATTTCTTTTATTTCTCTAAATTCAGGTCCAGAATGAATCAGTGCGAGGCCCGATTGAATTTTTTGTTTATGGGGTATAGGACTATCCCGATTAAATTCAATAAATTTAAAATGAACTTTTACGGGTATCAGTTTTCTGCATTGTAAAGTATATATTATTTAATGATAAATACATTAATAAATCTCATCTAGCAATGCAAGCTTGAAATAAATATATTTTTAATTTGAATAACTCATTGTTTATCCCGTATCGTCAAAAAAAAAGTTTGCTTTAAATTCTAAAAATTTTTTTTTCAGTTTGGTAATAACGCGGGGCGCTTTTAACTGCGGGGCCTGATTGGGCCCAATCACTCCAATCGCCCTTTTTCCGGCCCTGCCTAAATGGCTTCTATATAGATGAGCCGACCAGTTTTTGTTGCTCAGAATTAATTGCTTTATCATACTGATAATAATGTATTTAACCGCCTGTAGCACAACAGAAGAAAAGACTAAAGATAATGTATGTGTCCCCTTGAAACATTCCAATTTTACAGTTTCCAAACTTAAGTTCTCATCAGATCACTGTAGGCGAGACATAAAATTACATAGGGAAGCTGATCAGAAAGGAAGAGAAAGATAGTAATTTATCGTGGATCGAAAAGAATTAGGTACAAGTCTGTACCGATGAAATTCCAGGTTTGGGCCTCTCCTTTCTGAATACGAAAAATTATATTCAAATATATAATTATATATCATATTCAAATATATAAAATTATATTAATATATATAAAAATATGTAAATGATATTAAGATCAGTAGTTTTCGTCATTTAATGCCTGCAAAAGGCCCTTTTCAAATATTCCCCCCTCCACCAGAAAACAACATTTTTTTCTTGCAAATTAAAATACCAGGACTGGGTCTGATCTGACATACAGTATAGGCGATTTTTTTATGAAGAAAACAATGGCTCCGAGACCAGAAACCTGGGTCTAAATTTATATGCTCGTTATTTACGTTTCTTAGGCTTTTTATTTAGCTAGATGAAACTCGGTTGAATTTAGGGATGGTTTGCTAACGGCATGGATTAGGTTGTGGCGCCGGTTCTATGGAGTTTGCCGTCCCCTGATTTTGTCCTAAACTTTCACGGTGCTAAACAGAAATAAGATTGAGCTATGCCTACTAAATCCGTCGCTCCTCTGTTCTTCTCGTTGTTGTAAACATGAGAGAGAGTCAGCTTTCATTTGTTCACGATCGATAGCTTTTTTTAAATTTAAACTTAATCATAACCACCTCGAGTTTTGCATGGGCCGAGTTTTACTTGTGTTGTTGTGTGGGTTGATTTTTGCTTGGGGTGGGTTTTTCCAGTTTTAATTTAAATACAAATTTTATGAAAATCGTTTAAATACTGATATCTTGGGAGGATCTATGCCTAAATGTCCCAATCCCTATGTGGAGAGCGAGGATTGTGAGAGATGGGTTTGCTGGACTCAAAATTTAGGGATCATATATTCAACAAAAATTGAACAAAACAGAAAAAAATTCTCTATCAAATTCCCCCGGTTGATTTCGGTTGACATTCTTACAAATGAAATTTAAGAGTGAACTATTAGTTAGAAAAATGGAAAGTGGTATGTTGTCCCCCTCTCCCTGAGCCCTCCCTCTTCCTTACACTAAAGTTTGGCTTGTTTATCTTAATATTTCAAGAATGAATACTCTATTACAAAAGTAATTTATTAAAAAGTTTAACTATTTTAAATGATTAATTTTAAAAATACACAAATGAATGTGCATTGTCAGTTTAATATACATATACTGATATTTAGTAATCAGAATGTCAATATTATTTGATTTATTAAAGTTATAAAAGTAAAAACATTTATATTTTTTTCAGTAAAGTGCAAATTACGTACTGGCCTTGGGAAGGCATAGGGGTTTTGAGTACAACTTATGTTAATTTCTGCTCGTTTTGAGTTTGACTCGGTTATTTATTTTAATTTCTGTTCGTTTTGGGTTTCATTTATTTATCGATGTTGATTTGCGGTAGTTTCACGCTTCGTAGACTATTTGATTTTATTTTTGCTCATTTTTTGTTTAAGGGAGTTCTTTACTTTTCTTTGAAAAACTTATTTTGTAGAAAAAGTATTTTTAAATAAAATTTCTGTTCGTTTTATATTGACATAGTCTTTTCAGGGAAGAAGAAAATAATACTTTAAATCTTTTTGTTTCTTTAAGACTTTATAGTTTGGTCTGCTATTTGTATGCTGGAGAATTTTTTTTAGCAATTTTTAACAACATACAGCCTTTTAAAAATCTGGACACAAATAGTAGTTTTTAATTTCGTTTCATACCTCCTCTAGTTGACCTGAAATGGAAAACTTGATACCATTCGCAAAAAAATCTGCTTACTTTCAATGATAGCTTGGATACACTTTCCTACGACAACTCCTTCGATACGAAGTGCCCTAATCTAAAAAACAACAACACCAAGAAAAAATCATACATTATACCCACATCGATCTTTACTATAAAAATTTCAAGCCTTCCAATTACATTCGACGATTAAAAAGGGCACTGGGCCTTTCAATTTCAAATCGAATGAGCCCTTTTTGAATTTCTACGACAACACTTTCTATAAACACCTTATATGCCCCCAGGGCATAAATTACAACCCTTACCCTAAGGACTGTGAGGGTGGTTGTCATCCTCTAAGACATAATTTCCAGAACTTTCAACTACGTTAGACACAATGGTTATCTCAAAATTTTGATTGGATGTGTCTGGGAAAGTGGTGGGCGTGAGAGGGGCGTTAGTCGCTCTCCCATCACTTTCAACTATTAAAAAAGACACTAGCCCTTTCAATTTCTAATCAAATGAGCCCCTTTGAAATTTCTAGGACAACGCTTTCAATAAAAACCTCATATGCCCTCAGGGCATAACTTACAACCCTTGCCCTGAGGGATGGGGGGGGGTTGTCATCCTAAAATACCCAATTTCCAGAACTTTCTACTACGTTGAACGCAATGGCTATCTGAAAATTTTCATTGGATGTGTTTAGGGGAATGGTGTACGTGAGAGGGTGGTTAGTTACCCTCTAATCACTTTCGACTATTAAAAAGGGCACTAGCCCTCTTAATTCCCAATTGAATGAGCCCCTTTTGAAGTTTTTACGACAACTCTATCTGTAAAAACCTTATATGCCCCCAGGACATAACTTACAACCTTAGCCCTGGGGACTCTGGGGGGTTTGTAATTCTTAAATACATAATTTCCAGAACTTTCCAGAACTTTAACTACGTAGTTTCCAGAACTTTAATTTTGTTAACTACGTTGAACAAAATGGCTATCTCTAAGCTTTGTTTGAATGTGTTTAGGGAAATGGTGGGTGTGAGAGGGGGGTCAATTACTCTCCACTCACTTTCGACTATTAAAAAGGGCAATTTCAATTTCCAAACAAATGAGGCCTTTTTGAAATTTTTACAACAACTTTCTATATAAAACTTATATGCCCCAGGGTATAACTTACAATCCTTGCAAATCCTTGCACTGAGGGTTCTGAGGGAGTTATCACTCTAAAATACCTAATTTCCTGAACTTTCGACAACGTTGAACGAAATGGATATCTCAAAATTTTGACTGGATGTGTTTGGGGAAATGGTGGCCATGAGAGGGGGGTTATTTGCCCTTCAATCCCTTTCGACTATTAAAAGGGCCCTAGCCCTTTCAATTTTCAATTGAATGAGCCCTTTTTGATGTTTTTACAACATCGCTTTCTATAAAAACCTCACATGCTCCCTGGGCATAACTTACAACCCTTGCCCTGAGGATTGGGGGGGGGATGGACTGCCATCCTTAAAGGCCTAATTTCCAAAACTTTCAACTACATTGAATAAAATGGCTATCTAAAAATTTTTATTGGATCTGTTTGGGGAAAAGGTGGGCCTGAGAGGGGGGTTAGTTGGCCTCAAATCACTTTCGACTATTAAAAAGGCACTAGCCCTTTGAATTTCCAATCGAATGAGCCCTTTTTCAAGTTTATAAGACAATAATTTCAATAAAAACCTTATATGCCCTCAGGGAATAACTTATAACCCTTGCCCTGAAGACTGTGGGGGGAGTGTCTTGCTCAAAGGTATAATTTCCTGAACTTTAAACTGCGTGGAACAAAATGGCAATCTCAAAATTTTGATTGGATATGTTTGGGGAAATGGTGGGCGTGGAAGGGGTGCTAGTTGCCTTCCAATCACTTTCGACTATTAAAAAGGGCACTAGCCATTTCAATTTCCAATCGAAGGAGCCCTTTTTGAAGTTTCTACGACGACGCGTTCTATAAGAACCTTATATGCCCCCAGGGCATCAATTACAACCCTTGCTCTGAGGGCTGTGGGGAAGTGTCCTCCTCAAAAACATAATTTTTATCTGGAAATCAGCAACGCTGAACAAAATGGCTACCTAAAAATTTTGATTGGATTTGTTTGGGGACAAGGTGGCCGAGAGAGGGGGGTTAGTTGGCCTCAAATCACTTTCGACTATTAAAAAGGGCACTACATCTTTGAATTTCCAATCGAATGAGCCCTTTTTCAAGTTTCTACGACAAAGATTTCAATAAAAACTTATATGCCCCCCAGGTCGTAACTTATAACCCTTGCCCTGAAGACTGTGGGGGAGTGTCTTCCTCAAAGGTATAATTTCCGGAACTTTAAACTGTGTGGAACAAAATGGCTATCTCAAAATTTTGCTTGGATGTGTTTGGGGAAATGGTGGACGTGGAAGGGTTGTTAACACGTTCTATAAAAACTTTATATGCCCCCAGGGCATAAATTACAACCCTTGCCCTGAGTGCTGTGAGGGGGTTGTCATCCTCAAAGACCTAATTTACAGGACTTAAAACTACGTTGAATAAAATGGCTATCCTAAAATTTTGATTGGATGTGTTTGGGGAAAAGGTGGGCGTGAGAGGGGGGTTAATTGCCCTCCAATCACTTTCGACTATGAAAAAGAACACTAGCCCTTTGAGTTTCCAATCGGATGAGCCTTTTTTGAAGATTCTACGACAAGGCATTCTATAAAAACCTTATATGCCCCCAGGGCATAACTTACTACCCTTGCTCTGAAGGCTGTGGGGAGTGTCCTCAAAAACATAATTTCTATCTGGAAATCAACTATGCTGAACAAAATGGCTATCTCAAAATTTTGATTGGATGTGTTTCGGGAAATGGCGGGCGTGGAAGGGGTGTTAGTTGCCTTCCAATCACTTTCGACTATTAAAAAGGGCACAAGCCACTCCAATTTCCAGTTGAATGAGCCCTTTTCAAAGTTTCTACGACAACTTCTTCGATACGAAGTGCCCTGCTCTAAAGGAAAAAATTAATAAATAATACATTATGCCAACATCGTTCTTATATCCCCTCAGGGCATAACTTAAAATCCTTGCCCCGAGGGTTGTGGGGGAATGTCCTCATCAAATCATATTTTCTATCTGGAAATCAACTACGCTGAAAAAAATGGCTATCTCAAAATTTTGATTGGATGTGTTTGGGGGAATTATGGGCGTGGGGGGGGGGCTAGTTTTCCTCCAATCACTTTCGACTATTAAAAAGGGCACTAGCCACTCCAATTTCCAATCGAATGAGCCCCTTTCGAAGTTTCTACGACAACTCCTTCGATACGAAGTGCCCGGGTATGGAAACAAAATAAATCATACATTGTGCCTACATCGCTCTTTACTCAGGCAGCGCTATTGCGCTGCCTATGAAAGATTTGATAACAAAACGCTTATTTATTTGTATTGATTTTAAATAATAAAATTTTTAGCTCAAATGCTGTGACATGCAATCGGTAAAATAGAACACATGCAATTAGCAACTGGCAATATTTGCTACATTCTAAAATGCTTTGACGAAAGCACTTGTCAAACTATAGCGGAAATTAAATTAAAAAAAAACAAATTTTTGAACTGAAGGTAAGAAGCAGCATTAAAACTTAAAAAGAACAGAAATTACTACATATATGAATAGGTTTCTCCCTCCTCAATACCTTGCTCTTCACGCTAAAGTTTTTGAGTACTTTAAAAAAATCTGCTTATTGTTCTAATTAAAAGACCCTTGTATTTCAGGATTCATTCTTAAAGAATTGGAACAACATTCAAACCTGGCGTAAAGAGCGATGTATTGAGTAGGTGGCAACCTCCCTCATATATATATAATAATTTCGGTTCGTTTTAATTTTAAATGTTGCTCCTTGCATGCAGTTAAAAAAATCTTGCTTTTTTAATTTAATTTCTGGTCGTTTTTTAAATAATGTAGGTGAAATGTGGCTCCACCTCCACGGAAAAAGTCCACCTTCCTTACAGAAAGATCTTTAAAACAGTTCAATCCGGTTAAAATTTATCCCATACAATAACTCTTTACATCTGTACATGCAAAATTGAGTTGGCAAAGAGAAAGTAAGACAAATGAAAGGAATTCCGTATATGAATTCTAGCAGAATTTCCCAGTGTAAAATTTTCCCTGAAAAACCCCCTCAGAAACTTCCATTCCAATGGAAAATAGTCCTTGCGGAAAATCCCAGTCTTTTCGGCCACTTAGAAAGGACACTAGAACTGTCAATTTCCGTTCGAATTAAATTTCGAATTAAATTTCCGTCGTTTTAATTTCCATAAGTAAGGAACAACGGGGTTGAGAAAGTTGATTTCCTCCTCAAATTTAGGATTATTTCGGTTGGATTCAAATTTAACGTCACGTTTTGATTAGATTAATTCAGATAAAAATATTTTCCAAAAAAGTTTTCCACGACAAATAAAGATTCATGCTAAAACCTAAGACGAGTAGAATTTAATTCACATAATAGTCCAAACTTAAAATAAACAGAAATTATAAATGAATGAATAAAATCCAGAACAAACAGAAATTAAAATGAATAATCATATCAAACATAAAGATAACAGATAATGTGATAGATAAGTGAATTAATCCTATAACAAAGAAAAAAGTAAAAATAAATCATCAAGTCAAAGTTTAAACTAACAGAAATGGCAATGAACAGGACTTTCCTAAACCTTCTGAAGGCCAGAGCGCCATTTGTGCTTTACTGAAAAAAAAATTCATATTTCGAGTTGTGTGTTGTTATTTGTCATAGTATCAATAACAATACAACGAAAAATAATGTCCCAAAGCTAATCAATAAGAGTGGTGCCCCCCTTTCTTTCAAATCCTCTAAGATTCCCGAGTGTCATTTGTGTTCTAATGAAAATTATATGTATTTTGTGCTTTGCGGGTTTTATTAGTCAGAAGGTTTGACGACATGCGAAAATGAAAATCCCCATAATAATGAAATCTTTTGGAACTAATTTAAGTACACTGACTTGCTAACTCTCGGAAGTATCAGGAATTCTATATATTTCAATGTTATGATTACAAAAAAATAAGATGTTCAAATTATATTTTATTTTAAGTTAATCTCAAGTGCCCCCTGGCCATTAAAATGTTTTAGGGGGGGTAGTCGTACTTCTGTTGTGATAATTTCTGTTCTTCTTAAGTTTGACTTGATTATTGATTTTTATTTCTGTTCGTTTTAGGTTTAATGTATTCCAGAGCCGTATCCAGGATTTTCTTTTGCGGGAGGATTATTTTTTCGGGGGGGGGGGGGGGTTAAAACAAAAACTTCAACAAACGCATCAAAAGTTTGTTTATATGCATTTTTGTTGCGTTTTATGAGTCAGACAAACATTTCGGGGGCTTGGGTTCTAACACCATCCCGACCCTGAAACCCCTAACCCCGTCTCCACCGTGGATATAATCTCCACCGTGGATTTTTTTTTTTTTAAGTAAATGTTGGATCTTAATTCATATTAATTAAAAAAAAAAGTTTTCTGAGGGAAGTAAAGAGCGAAGTTGGAACTTCAAACGAACAAAAATTATTACTTTACGGTCTATCTAACATATATCAATAAACTAGTACAAATAAACCAAGTGATGATATTTTCCTAGTTTTCGTAGGACTATAGAAGCTAGTGTTTTACTGAAAACACAAAACAATATAGTAGTTTGGTACACTAAAAGTAAACCATTTAAGGACACTTTTTACAGTATAAAAATAAAGCATTCTGGAACATTTCATAATTATTTTGTAGACAAGTTCAAAGTGAATCCATCTTGATAGTGTTAGGACTATAGACTAGCTTTAGAATTTGTATCATAACTTAAAATTCTCCATTGCATAGAGAGAATACCTGGAATTTCAGAGTTCATATTATGCTTTTATTGTTTTTTTTTTTGTTTTTTTTTGCTAATACTAAAGAGTACCTACGTTTCACTTTTGACTCCTAAATTAATTTTCTTCTTTTTATTAGCTTTTGAGTTTTCAGTAAAGCGCTAGCTATCTATAATCCTACAAACAGAGGGAATTATAATCAGTTAGTTTATTCGTACTAGTTTTATTGATATATGTTAGATAGACCGACAAGTAATAATTTTTGTTCGTTTAAAAGTTCCAACTTCGCTCTTCACTTCCCTCAGAAAAACTTTTTTTAATTAATATTTTCTGTTTTTAATTAAAAACGTTGTTAAAAACAAATATCAGTCGCCCACTTGCTTACAAAGCATGTGGACATAGTCGGTCATAAGTCTTCGAACATTTTTGGTATTAAATTGCCTTCAAATGGCTCACAGAACTGATTGATTATCTAAATTACCCTTATTGCATGACTGTCTCACTTAGTTCTGCCCTAGGATGATAGACTATCATCAAGAAGTGAGAATAATCATTTTTATACAACTCTGAAAAAATTATGCCAGCTTTCCCTCTCATGGAAACTATCTAGCTCTCAAGCCTTTCATCACAAAAGGATAATAAAAGATTTATGCATTAAATGTTTCTAATTCATAGAAAGAATGCTGGTTATGCCGTCCTAGCCGAGTGAATTGGTGAGATGGATTTAGGATCCTTTGTCCGAGAGAACAAGGGTTCGAATCCTAGTGTACCCAATTATTTGGTTTGGGGCGGGGGTTAGTGGCATGACTCTGGAAGCTAAGCCAGAGTCGATCCAGCTCTAAATGGGTACTAGGAGCAATCTGGGGAAGGTAAACAGGAAGGGTGTACGAAAGCACAGGATGGTTGGCCCCCAACCCCTTATTGTACTTCCTGGCTGAAGGGCCATGAAACGGAGATCAGCACCGCCGGTAGGGACTGTAAAGTCAAATTCCGCGTATTCTTCTTTCTTCTTTCTAATTCATCCAATTTCGAACTTTGAAATTTTTTTCGAACTAGCAAGAAAACATGCGCTCTTCTATATTAAAAATGAGCTGCACATTAAGAATTAACTTCTGAGATTGGTGTTGCGCATCGATTTCCTTGGCATTCTTGATTTTTTTTTTTTTTAAGATTTACAAGGTTTTCAAAACTTAAGCGTAATTCCCGTATTTATCACAAGGTTTCGTGAAATTATACCGTACAACCCCACTTCGAAACTTGGAAGTTTCTATTATTTATTTTTAGTTTGCCACCAATAGAGCTTTGCACGTTCATCGTCCCCATCATTCAATTCTGATTCCTGGGTCCGGATTTACCTTTCCAAAATCGCAAAACGCAATAATAGGATGGGCCTTCCAAAAATACGCGAGATTTTTGTCAACAAGGTAATAACAACCTTTTTCTATGACTGTAAAAGAGTTGTGCCTGTGGACTTTTTAGGAGGCTGAAGGAATCTCTGGATTTCCCTAGAAATATTCTAAAAGGATGGAAGCATCAGACGGAGAAGTGATTTGACATTGAAGGAGGTTATGTTGAAAAATCCATTGTAATAATGAATGTTATAAATTCATTGTCAAACAGTTCATGGTAACGAACTGTAAGTAAGGAGCGACTCGGCTCAATGGTAACCGAAACTCTAAAAGACAGAATTTTGATGTAAAAAAAATCAGCTTTTTTGCTGATTCCAAATATATAAGATTCATCAAAATTAATGCTACTCATCGAAAGCTACGAGCCCGAGAAAAATTGCCAAACTTTTGAAATAGGGGGAAAACACCCCCTAAAATTAAAGGACATTTAATGAAAACCACACCATCAGATTCAGTATACCAGAGAACACTTCTGTAGAAGTTTCAAGCTCTTACATACAAAAACGTGGAATTTTGCTATTTTTGCCAGAAGACAGATCACGGATGCGTGTTTATTTTGTTTTTTTTTTCCAGGGATGATCGTATTGAAATAATAGTCTTAGAAGATCGGAAGAGGGTGAATTCAAACGCAAATTGAAAGTTCTAGCGCCTTTTTAAAGTGATCAAAAAGAGTGGAGGGCAACTGACCCCCCCTGCCACGCTCATTTTTTCCCAAAGTTTCTTGATCAAAATTTTGAGATAGCCATTTTGTTCAGTTTAGTTGAAAGATCAAATAACTATGCCTTTAGGGGTACAATGACCCCCCACAGTCCGTGGTGAGAGGCCTGCAAGTTATGAAATTTGCCCATTGTTTACGTATAGCATTTGTTATTGGGAAGTATACAGACATTTTTTTTGGGGGGGGATTTTGTGCTTGAGGGGGATTTCCAAGATTCCTCGTTGGGGAAGGAAAATCCGGGGGGAAGTTTTCCAGGGGAATTTTTAACCTGGAGGGATTTGACAGAATTCCTAAACGAAATTCTTTTTAATTATCTTACATTCTCTTTGCAAGCTCAATGTTGTATGCGGAGATGTTCCGGAGGAAATATCCGGGGGCTATTTTTTGCATTGTTCCTATTTCCGGGGGAAAAGTTCCATGGAAGGGGGCGTTTCTGGAGGGATCGAGAAACCGATTAGACATTAAAGTCCTTTTCAAGTAGAAGTATTCTAAGGAGAATCTTTCACGCTGAATCGTCCGCAAAAAACTTTACTGGGAGGGAGGATTTTCAGCGAGGATGGAATTGTCTGGAGGGAATAAAACGGGGGAGGGGAGGGGTGGACTTTAAGTCACATGATATTTTCATGGAGGATTTTTTAGGGAGGGGGGGGGGTATATTTCATGAAAGGTGAGCCAGATTTGTCTGCATTATATGAAAGGCGATTAGAAATTAAAGTTAAAAAACTATTTTTTTAACTGACAGTAAGGAGCAACATTAAAACTCAAAACGAACAGAAATTATTCTTTAATACCTTGCTCCTTACGCTAGAGTTTGACCGTTCGTCCCAGTATCTTAAAAACAGCTACTGAAGCACAGGGGCCGTTTAATTAGAATAGGAAGCTTTTTTAAAACTGCTAACAGCTTCAGTATAAAGAGAAGGTATTGAGGAGGGTGCAACCCTTCATATACGGAATAATTCCTTTTCGTTTTGAGTTTTAGTGTTGCTCCTTACTTTCAGTTAAAAAATCAATTTTTTTTATTTAATTATGTTGAAAGATCCATTGTAATAGAAAAATCAATAAACAATTACAAAACTCCGCTTTTTTTAATACCCTTTTACTATCAGAAATATGGTTTACAACAAAAAGTTTGTTATTTATACTTGGCAAAGCAATACATTGGAACCGATATTGGTTTGGGTTTAACGTTTTAAATAAGTTTTATGCCATGAAGACTAGGCAAGAACATATGCGCTCTTCTATATTAAAAATAAACTGCACACTAAGAAATAATTTCTAAGATTTTTATCGCGCATCGATCTCCATAATGTTCTAGGAGTAACTATTTTTCTAAAGAAGATTTTCGAGGTTTTTCAAATAATAAGCAAAATTTTCATATCTCTAACTTATTTCAATAACCTCTCACTAATAATAACCTCTTCACTAACCTCTAACTTTCACTAATCTCTAACTTATTTCACTACCCCCCCCCTGTAACACCAAAATATTTTTAGACATACAGGTGTGGAGTAGTAATAAACAAAAAATTTGGAATGTAACCTGACAACTAAAAACATCACAGAAAAAAAAAATAGATTTTTAGTACTATGATTTTTCTATAGGCTATACGTTACAAAAGGTCTTATCCTGTCCATTAAATAGTAAAAAAATAAGTAAATAATTCGAGTAAGTTAATATAAGAATAAGTAATCCTTCTTTCAATATACAACTTTGAGTGGCTCCAGAACTGCATGCCTAAACTTCTCCAATCCCTAAGTGGCAAGGGGTTGGGGTATTGATTTAATGATCTACTAAGAATGTAGTTAAAAACCATGAAACTGGATGACCTCCATTCCCTTTTAAATTAAAATGCTTGACAAGTTTAAAAAAAATAAGTACATCTTGTTTACGAAATAGTGAATTATCAGAAAAAATAATCAAACAGTTCGTGGTAAAGAACTGTAAGTAAGGAGCGACCCGGCTCAATAGTAACCGAAACTCTAAAAAAGGATTTTGATGCCACTAGATACATCACAAGAATCAGATTTTTATGCTGATTTCAAATATATAAGTTTCATCAAGTTTAGTCTTACCCATCAAAATTTAAGTGAGAAAATTTGCCTTATTTTCGAAAAAAGGGGGAAACAACCCCTAAAAGTCATAGAACTCTAATGAAAATCACACCGTCAGATTCAGCGTATCAGAGAACCCTACAATTGAAGTTCAAGCTCCTATCTTCAAAAATTTGGAATTTTGTTTTTTTTTTACCAGAAGAAAGATCACGGATGCGTGTTTATTTGTTTTTTTTGTTTTGTTTTTTTTTATTTTCCCAGGGGTGATCGTATCGATCCAGTAGTCCTAGAATATCGTGAGAGGGCTCATTCGAACGGAAATTAAAAGTTCTAGTGCCCTTTTTAAGTGACCAACATAAATTGGAGGGCAATTTGGCCCCTCCCACGCTCATTTTTTTCCCGAAGTCACCCAATCAAAATTTTGAGATAGCCATTTTGTTCAGCATAGTCGAAAATCTAATTAATATGTCTTTGAGGATGACTTAATCCCCCACAGTTCCTGGGGGAAGGGCTGCAAGTTATAAACTTTGCCCATTGTTTACATATAGTATTGGTTATTGTGAAGTATACAAGTGTTTTCAGGAGGAATTTTTTCCTAGTGGGGGGTCGGGGTCAGAGTAGGGGTTACGGGGAAGATCTTTCCATGGAGGATATTTCCTTGGCAAACTTCTCGCTCTTTACGCTAAACTTTTACCCTGTCTCACAACTTTATTTTTTAAAACAATAAAAAACCTTAGCGTAAAGAGCGAGGCGTTGAGGAGGGGACAGCCCTTTCATATACGGAATAATTTCTGTTCGTTTTAAGTTTTAATGTCGCTCCTTACTTGCAGTTAAAAAAACTTGTTTTTTTTAGGTTATCATATAGAAGGGACAAACCATTATTGAAAAAAAAAATGCCCAAGCTGGAATTGAACGATTAATATTCTGACTTGAAGCCTAACATGTCAAGAAACTGAACTAAGTCTCTAATTCAATATACTGGTATTTCTAGGACCATAATTGCGTAGCTTAATAAGGAGGCTTGTAGGGGGAGTATACGGAAGGTCTTCTTGTAAATCTCCAGTTAAGGGTTTTTTGCCATAGTTATTAAAACAATTCTGTTTCATACTTCCAAGCCCTTCCACTCAAGAAGTGGCGCCAAAAGTGTTGTTTTTAGTGCTATATCGCACTTATGGATGGTAGAATTGATAAAAATCACGTAGATTTGAACAATAGCTTTCAAATGAGTCAATATAAGAAGTTTCGGTAACTGACTAGCCCCACCTTTTTTACTTGAGACACGGCACCAAAAGGGTAATTTTTATTGCCGTTTGGAACTTGCGGCAGATGGTGGAATTTACATGAAGAACTTAGATATGAACAAAAGATTTTATATGATCTATTAAACATCTGCTTACGATGTACTGGGGGCCCGCTAGCCCCGTCTCTTTAGAAATGGCACAAAAAGTGTAATTTTTTGTGCCAAATGGCACTTGCAGATAGTGGAATTTATAGAAAGAACGTAGATATGAACATTAGATTTTATATTAGCTATTAAACATCTCCTTATGATCTTCTGGTAGCCTGCGAGCCCCATTTCTTTAGAAATGGCACAAAAAGGGTCATTTTTCGTGCCATATGGCACTTGCAGATGGTGAAATTTATAAAAAGCACGTAGAAATGGGAAATAGCTTTGAATGAACCATTAAAAATCTCTCGTGGTAACCGATGGTGTGGCACTGTAATTTCCCTGTACAAGGTTTCAACCATGCTAATTCCAAATGGTATACTTTTTGTTTTGATCTGGCACCATTTTCGAGTGGTTTCAGGCTTTTGCGAAATTACCATAAATTTCTTTTCGCAATAAATTTTTACTTTTAAGACGAACCAAAATAATAGCTACCATTCCTGAATCAGTGTCAGATGGCAATTTTTTGCACTAGGCCGTTTTTTTTAAAACGTATTTTTCAACTTCTGGTTGCTACGTGCTGTGGTTCGCTCTTTACTAGGTTGTACCTACTGCTGCAACCATGATTTGGAGAAAACCTACCAAGACCTACGAAAATTTACAAAAACTTATCGGTCAAAAATGGTTATGTGCAATAAGTTTTGATGTATAGCTTTAGTATAAAATTTATATGGATGAGAAAAGGGATTATTATTTATTAAAAGGCTGCTTAATTTTGGTCTTCTATGGGGCTGAAGCCATACTGACCCCCATCCTTTAGACATCCTTGAATATACACGGATATTGATCCACCATTTTATTAAAAGAATCTTTTGTTTTAACTACTTGTCGGTTTAAACAAATGCATATCAGGTCATTTATTAAAAGGATTTCTCTTTTGTTGTTAAAAAAAGGGCGTCCGTAATCAATACGACAACATTATAAAGCGAGTAGTAAACTATATAAACCCGCGACTAGTGATTGCGTAATAAACCTTACCACGGTCGTTCATCTATTACTACGAACGGTACATGCATTACCAGACTGGTTTCTGAGCCAACACCTATTTAGTCAAGATTGGTTTGCTTAGGAATGCGCCGCGGGTAATTAGAGAGTGAGGAATGGGATGCTATAGTCAGAATTTCTGGATGCTATATTTTCTGGGTCAATCGGAGATGTTTCTACTAACGGTAGTCCATAAGACAATAATCGATACGAAACTAGATTTGTGTATTCAAAGGTGGTCTCTTTGTAAAAATACTAGTTTTGGACTGAATGTCATATAATCGTGTGGAACAACTCTTTCGCCAAAACCCATTTTCTGGCCCATTGCCTTTAGTCAAGACTAGTTTGCTTAGGAATGCGTCGCGGGTAATTAAAGAATGAGGAATGGGATGCTATAGTCAGAATTGTTTTAAGTTGAAAGTTATAACATTTGCGTAAACCAACTCAATTTGCGAAAAAAGGTATAGCATTTGCATAACTATGCAATGAATGATCTTAATTGGTGATTGAATAATCGGAGTGAAAGGGGGTTAGATAACATTTTTAATTGCATTGTATGAAGGTGGTAAAATTGGGTTAAACTGCTTACCAGTTAAGGTAACCCCGAAGGGGTTGCTGACTCATAGGTAATTTATTATAAATTTGGAATAGAATCGTTAGCATCAATCTACGGAAATGATTAACGATGACAAGATGCCATTGTGACTTGACCTAGCTTTAATTCTCGGATGTGTTCTGTATAATGCACAAGTACCATTTGAACAGTGTTGCCAATATAAAATATGCTCTAACATTGTAGTATACTAAAAAGTTGATACTAATAGAGATGTAGATGACAAGAAAAGAATTTTAATAAAGAAATTCAGAACAATCTTTAGAAATCCTTAGAAATCCAGTAGTGAGATGATTATAGGTTTGAAGCATCAAGGATCGCAACCATCAATGACCCTAACCACCAAGGACCTCAACCTCCAAAGGTCCTCTATCCCCAACCTCGAAGGACCCCCTCCCTCCTACATTTTTGGCCCCTCTCCCCATTTTTTATACTTTTTTTTGATTTTTTTTAACTTTTTTTTAATATGGTATTTTTTCAACTTTTCTTTACATGTCTTAGAATGGTATGAAACATACTTAAAACATAAAAAATTCACATTTAATATTTTCGAAGCTCAAAATGAGAATGGTATAGATATGTTAGTCATGACTTTTACTATTAGAAAAATAATGTTTGTAGTCACACTTTTTTTGGACTGAATTTTTTTGGACTTGGAAATTATTCAACTTTTTTACGTATCTTAAAATAACATGAAATATGCTTGCGGCTCTACCAATCGTACTCTGTGCTTGCTCAGAGACACGTCGCGGCTTTCCCACTAGTACTCTATGGCGGGTTATCGACACTACCTAGTTTACTGCATGTATTAAATCAGTATTTAGTACGCAGTGGAAGGATAAACACATAACTCATATCTTTAAAAAAGTGAAAATGAAGCATTTTAAAAAAGTGTGTTCACATAATAGTGTTATTGTAGCATTGAATGCTGACAAGGAGAAGTATTTGAACTATGAAACAAGTACAGTTGGTAGCACTATCGGAAACGTATGCATGCATTGTCATGACAGTAAGGAATTAAATTCCTTTGGAGTACCAAAAAAATTCAACTCTTATGTTGTTGGATATGCGAGATTGAGATCTTCGGAGATTATTGTACTCAAAGAGAATACCAACATAAAAATAATCGTTGATGATAGAGGACAACTCCTCGCTGCTGTTGCAGGTAACATATTACCTACTGATACATCCTATCTTCAGCTTTCGGATATTAGCATTCAACGGAAGGTCAAAAGAAGACAGGCGTACTCTTCTACTAATATCATAAACCGTATCTTGTCTACGTGCCGGAATTGTTACCTGTGTAAAAATAATGTGGTAATAGACAGTGAAATTGCCGGAAAAATAAAAAGGGCATTGGTAAAAAATATCCCCAAGGAATATAAAGATGAATCGATGAAAAAAAAGTGCCATAAAACGTTACTACCATCATTGATCTAACAGACAATGAATCAAATAATAGCAAAGATGAAATGAATAATGAGCATGTGGATGACCCCCCCCCGTAAAAATTGTGTATGACTCAAAATGGATTAATGATCATTCTACTGATTACGAACTAAGAGAAGACAATAGCTGCAATATCAAAAGAGAACATGGTGAACTATTTTATGGAACGGATTCAAAATGTCCAAAATTGTTCATTGATATTAATAATGTATTATAATATATTCCTTGTATTAATATCCTACATGACATAACTTCATTAAAAATATATTATGCATTACATTGTTATGTATTCATTATTTTTAGAGTATGCTACCATATCAAACGTTTAGAATGTCTTTTGAAACATCGGGGATGTAAGAAAAGAAATTTGTATACATCATATGTCGGATAGATAGGTTATCATGGAGAAAATCTAAGTATCAGAATGAATAAATTCTTTATCAACACCTTTTGATGGATAGGTCAGGGTAAAATTGATAGAATCTAAGTATCAGAGCGAATAGATTCTTTATCAACATGTGTCAATAGATTCTTTGACTGATATGTCGGTTAACATTATCAAAACCTAAGTGTCAGAGTTATGAAATTCTGTATCAACATCTATTGTCAGATACATGGGATAAAATTGACAAAATCTAAGTATCAGAGTGAATAAATTTTTCATATCAACATATTTGTCAGATATATCAGATAAAATTGACTAAATCTAAGTATCATATTGAATAAATTCTTTATCAACCTCCTTTGTCGGATGCGTTGGATAACATTCTCAAAATCTATGTATTAGAGTGAATAAATTCTTTATCAGTTTCCTTTGTCTGTTGCGTCAGATAACATTCACAAAATCTAAGTATCAGAGTGAATAAATTCTTTATCATCGTCTTTTGTCAGATATGCTTGGTAAAATTGAGAAAATCTAAGTATCAGAGTGATCCACGTTTAAAATACGTCTGATTGTATTAATAATATTTGATTTTCTGCGATTTTATTAATAATATTTGATTTTTGAATAAAGTTGGGTTTTAGTTTTCATAAAAAAGAACATCCACGTTTAAAATACATCTGATTTTATTAATAATATTTGATTTTCTAATAAAGTTGGGATTTTAGCTTTCAGAAATAAGAACATCCACGTTTAAAATACTTCTGATTTTATTAATAATATTTGATTTTTAATAAAGTTGGGTTTTAATTTTCAGAAATAAGAACATCCACTTTTTAAATACATCTGATTTTATTTATAATATTTGATTTATCTTAATAAAGTTGGGTTTCTAGTTTTCAGAAATAAGAACATCCACGTTTAAAATACATCTGATTTTATTAACAATATTCGATTTTCTAATAAAGTTGGGATTTTAGTTTTCAGAAATAAGAACATCCACGTTTAAATACATCTGATTGTATTAATAATATTTGATTTTCCGTGATTTTATTAATAATATTTGATTTTGAATAAAGTTGGGTTATACTTTTCAGAAATAAGAACATCCAAGTTTAAAATAAATTTTGTTTTATTAATAATATTTGATTTTTTAATAAAGTGATTTTGTTAATAAAATCAGATGTATTTTAAACGTGGAAGTTCTTTATAAAATCACAGAAAATCAAATATTATTAATACAATCAGATGTATTTTAAACGTGGATCATTCTGATACTTAGATTTTCTCAATTTTATCAGGCATATCTGACAAAAGACGATGATAAAGAATTTATTCACTCTGACACTTAGATTTTGTGAATGTTATCTGATGTAACAGACAAAGGAAGTTGATAAAGAATTTATTCACTCTAATACGTAGATTTTCAGAATTTTATCAAACGTATCCGACAAAGGAGGTTGATAAAGAATTTATTAAATCTGATACTTAATTTTAGTCAATTTTATCTGATGTATCTGAAAAAGATGTTGATTGAAAAAATTTATTCACTCTGACACTAAGATTTTGTCAATGTTACCCCATGTATCTGACAATTGATGTTGATACAGAATTTCAACACTCTGACACTTAGGTTTCGATAATGTTGACCAACATATCAGTCAAAGAATCTATTGACACATGTTGATAAAGCATCTATTCGCTCTGATACTTAGATTCTATCAATTTTATCCTGACATATCCGACAAAAGGTGTTGATAAAGAATTTATTCATTCTGATACTTAGATTTTCTCCATGTTAACCTGTCTATCCGACATATGATGTATGCAAATTCCTTTTCTTACATCTCCGATGTTTAAATGGACATTCTAAACGTTTGATATGGTAGCATACTCTAAAAATAATGAATACATAACAATGTAATGTATAATATATTTTTAATGAAATAATGTCATGTAGGATATTAATACAAAAAATGTATTATTATACATTATTAATATCATTGAA
Source organism: Artemia sinica (assembly GCA_027921565.1). Lineage (NCBI taxonomy): Eukaryota > Metazoa > Arthropoda > Branchiopoda > Anostraca > Artemiidae > Artemia > Artemia sinica. The sequence goes on from CM051258.1 coordinate 76,176,342, forward strand.
CAACTTTGGACATTTTGAATCTGTCCCATTACATAGATCACCATGTTCTCTCTTGATATTGTAGCTATTGTCTTCTCTTAGTTCGTAATCAGTAGAATAATCATTAATCCATTTTGATTCATACACAATTTCTACAGAGGGGGTCATCCACATGTTTAATATGTATTTCATCTTTGCTATTATTTGCTTCATTGACTGTTTGATCAATGATGGTAGTAACGTTTGCTGGCACTTTGTTTTTCATCGATTCATCTTTATATTCCTTAGTGATATTTTCTACCAATGCCCTTTTTATTTTTCCGGCAATTTCACTGTCTATTACCACATTATATTTACATAGGTAAAAGTTCCGTCACGTAGACAAAATATGGTTTATGATATTAGTAGGAGAGAACGCCAGTCTTCTTTTGACCTTCCGTTGAATGCTAATACCCGAAAGCTGACGATAGGATGTATTAGTAGGTAATGCGTTACCTGCAACAGCAGCAAGGAGTTGTCCTCTATCGTCAACGATTATTTTTATGTTGACATTCTCTTTGAGTGCAATCATCTCCGGAGATCTCAATCACGCATATCCACCAAAATAAGAGTTGAAGTTTTTTGGTACTCCAAAAGAATTTAATTCCTTACTGTCATGACAATGCATGTATACGTTTCCGATAGTGCTACCACTTGTACCTGTTTCATAGTTCAAGTACTTCTCCTTGTCAGCATTCAATGCTACAATAACACTATCATGTGAACACACTTTCCTAAAATGCTTCATCTTCACTTTTTGAAGATATGAGTTATGTGTTTATCCTTCCACTGCGTACTAAATACTGACTTAATACATGCAGTAAACTAGGTAGTGTCGATAAGCCGCCATAGAGTACCAGTGGGAAAGCCGTGTCGTGTCTCTGAGCAAGCATAGAGTGCGATTGGTAGAGCCGCAAGGATATTTCAAGTCATTTTAAGATACGTAAAAAAGTTGAATAATTTCCAAGTCCAAAAAAATTCAGTCCAAAAAAAGTGCAACTACAAACATTATTTTTCTAATAGTAAAAGTCATGACTAACATATTTATACCATTCTCATTTTTAGTTTCGATAATATTAAATGTGAATTTTTTATGTTTTAAGTATGTTTCATGTCACTCTAACACATGTAAAAAAAGTTGAAAAAACACCATGTTGAAAAAATATAAAAAAAGTTAAAAAAAAAAGTATAAAAAATGGGGAGAGGGGGCCCAAAAATTTGGATGGAGGGGGCCGTTGGAGGTTGGGGATTGGGGACATTTGGAGGTTGAGGTCCTTGATGATTATGGTCATTGATGGTTGCGATCCTTGATGCTTCAAACCTATAATCATCTCACTACTCAATTTCTAAGGATTTCTAAAGATTGTTCTGAATTTCTTTATTAAAATTCTTTTCTTGGCATCTACATCTCTATTAGTATCAAATTTTTAGTACACTACAATGTTAGAGCATGTTTTATATTGACAACACTATTCAAATGGTACTTGTGTATTATACAGAACACATCCGAGAATTAAATCTAGGTCAAATCACAATGTCATCTTTTCATCGTTAATCATTTCCATAGATTGATGCTAACGATGCTATTCCAAATTTATAATAAATTACCTATGAGTTAGCAACTCCTTCGGGGTTACCTTAACTGGTAAGCAGTTTAACCCTTTTTTACCACCTTCATACAATCCAATTCAAATGTTATCTAACCCTGTTTCACCCCTATTATTCAATCACCAATTAAGATCATTCATTGCATAGTTATGCAAATTCTATACCTTTTTTCGCAAATTGAGTTAGTTTACGCAAATGTTATAACTTTCAACTTAAAACAATTCTGACTATACCATCCCATTCCTCATTCCTTAATTTCCCGCGACGGATTCCTAAGCAAACCAATCTTGACTAACGGCATTGGTCCAGAAAATGGATTTTGGCGAAAGAGTTGTTCCACACGATTATATGACATCCGTCCAAAACTAGTATTTTTACAAAGAGACCACTTTGAGTACACAAATCTAGTTTCGTATCTATTATTGTCTTATAGACTACCGTTAGAAGAAACATCTCTGATTGACCCAGAAAATAGGCGTTGGGCTCAGAAATCAGTCTTGTAATGCATGTACAGTTCGTAGTAATAGATGAATGACCGTGGTAAGGTATATTACGCAATCACTGGTCGCGGCTTTATATAGGTTACTACTCATTTGCTTCTTTAATTTTAATCATGTATTGAGGTTCCCTTAGTCCAAAAATTTTAATTAAGTTGTCAACATGCCCTGACATTTTAAGTAGATTAGCGCAAAAATACGAGTTTTTCCTACTAAGAATCGTTATAAGCATATTTTATACCAAAGTTTTTTGTCCTTAGTCCTGATTACTTATCCTGGAAGTTTCACGCTCAAAGACAAAAAAATTGGTTTACCCATTTGGGGTTTCACGGTTCGATAAAATCCACTTTTTAAATTTTTTCTTCCCCCTTAACTTTATTTGGTTAGGCGAAATAAACTGCAAGCCGATTGGATACAAAACAAATTCGGATCTTTTATGAGCATCACGAATCAATACAACAATGTTTTTCCATAACTTTTGTCGTCATTAGTAGAATTCGTCGTCTGGATTCTGTACCCTGTATACACCTTTTCAAAGAGAGTGAGTATCCTCTCACATGACCTTATACTTTGCCCAGACATATAGCAATTTCTACGTTATTCTATAGAAGCTCTACACCTTTTCAAAGAGATTCAGAGCTCCCTCACATTGCCTAATACTTTGGGTAGACGATGCTCCATCTTGTACTAGTTAGGAATTGCGTAACATGTTATGAAGGACAAGTTTTTCTGACATAATTTACATAGACTAGATTTCTATTTCATGGTATATATGTCTTTTAGGGTAAACCCGTATCAGAAAACCAGCGCGTCTTGTTTAGCTGTTAATATATTCAATTATTTTTTGTATATATTCAAGTTTCAGATTAGGATTTTCTACAGTTTGAATAGTTCATTCAATCTACTAATATCAATATTTTTTTTGCAATCATTTACATAGATATGGAATATTCTAAGCGACTTCTGGTGAGTAAAATTTTCTCATTATTATAATAAAAAGAAATTGTCTTGTCATTAAGTTAAGGAAGAATTTCCTTCCTTACGCTTTTTTCACCGTGTTGTTACCTCTTTTAAAAATCTTCCTTCTTTTAAATATTAAACAGTCCATGTATTTCAATTTTAGTAAATATTCAAAAAAAAGAGAGGCATGTTCACTTTGATTTAGGCTCGTTGTATATGAAAAATTAAAATAGAATTTGCATATTAGTTTCGGCAGATGTGAAAGGTCTGTGTTACGATCATAATTCTTTAGTTTTAGTTATTTCGTTCAAAATGTGGCTTTTCACATTATCAAAAAAATAGAGTTTCCACTCTAAAAGTATCAGTGTCTAATCCTCTTAACAATACAGCAATTTCCAAACAGGCATTTACAGGCGTTATCTGAAATTATTAATACTATATATTGAAGGATAGCGACAAGGGTCCCATTGACAAATAGATTATTTTTAGGGTCAAATTAAAGGTGAGTAAAGCCGTCGGACCTCAGGTCTAAACTTAAGGATGGGAATATAGGTAGGACCTACAATTTATTCACCGGTAATTTTGAACTATGTTATTTTAGGAGAAAATTCTTAGTACTTTCCAAAGCTTAGTGGGTAATATCTTGGTTCATTGTCATAAATTGAAACCTGTTTCTGTGATCTTCGTCCTTCAAAGTGAAATTTTGAAAGATGTATTTATTAAACTATTAATTGTTTAAAGCATATTCCAGCCTAGGTAGCATACTAGGAGCCCATGGCTGTTCAGTATGATGAGTGTATGTACACGAAGGAATATTTGAGCAGAAAAAAAATATTGATTTGTAAAAAGTAGCAGGCATTCTAAAGTGCTAATAGTTATAGCACTACAAACATCAGAATTGACTTTATGGATTAAATTATATTATGGGGAGATGTTTTTGAAACCCCCCCTCCTTCCCTCATTCTGAATAAGTAAGAATTGAGCTAGCTAATTAAATTACGTCATTTTTTCAACTTTTGGGAGTTTGATATTGAAGGGGTAGTACTCTCCCGTAAGCTAAATAGTTTGAAAACTGAAAATGATTTTTATTTTAGAACGCTGTTGATCAATCATCACAGCAAAAACGAGCAAAATTGAATGATATCACATCGATGCAAGCTGCAAGACCATCAGTCATCAGATATGCTAGCCCCAATACAAGTTCGATGGACCAGCCAGGGGCCTCTATGCAACCTGGCAGGAAATTCAAGTCAGCCTCATCTAATCAAGATGGAGGGAGCAACCCTCTTCATGCTTTACCAGGGACTTCGGATGTACAATTGCAGCCAGAATTTGTAAATGTATATATTTTTTTTCTTTCCGTATTTTCAAAAATAAGGACTTGAGAAATCAAGTGCGTAACTCTCGATGAGTAAAACTTAAATTTGTTTCTAAACTATTCTATAATAATCCTATTTCATTACCATTAACCAAATTAGCAGTATATAAAAGAGTGGTTATAACACAGAACTAGCAAATAGCTTATCATACTTTTCTATAGATTTATAAACCTTACCTATAATTTCTCTTTTAAGCAAGATATTTTCTAATGCGAAAATCCAATTATTTCTTTAAACAAACTCTATATAAACAAATCACTATTTCACAGTTGACAATTGAACAGCCATTCTTAAACTGGGATATGTTTTTGCACTTAGCTTTGTGCGTATTTAATCCTTATCAAAATAACCCATCGAGAGGGTTGAATATTAATCTGACAGGTATAATTTGAATGTTAATCGCTCGCTACAAAGTGGGGTTTCAAATAACCGGATGTTTTTATCTTAGACGAAGAGAGATATTAACACAGGAAAAATCGCATAAATTGTTTCCACAGCGCATTTCTATCTGACGCTGTTTCTGCAGCACGTTATAGGCTAATGGAATATAGGCTAAGGGGTTAGAAAACGCAATTTCAACCTGTAAGAATATTTCAGCATGTGTGTGTGTGTGTGCATGCATGTGCGCGTGTGTATGTGTGTTATTATGCATTGTTTTGTAAATAATGCTATAAGCAAAATTTTGTAATTTATTACGCATTTGTTTGATAAATTCGAATCCAATTAAGAAAAAAAAATTATACCGACAGGTATAATTTGAATATTAAACGTTCGTTACAAAAGTGGGATTTCAAATAATCGGATGTTTTTATACTGCATCGGTTGAACGATGGTCGGATTTTATTGAGAATTATAATCAAGAGGGAAAGGCACTAGAGTTGGATCCCTATTTTGCTTTTTTATTCTGAAAATTATTATTTTTTTTTGAATAAAACCATTAGTTTTATATATCATTCTCTTGTTCTAACTTATCCTCTAAGAATAAGACTTCATTTTCCTGACTAAAACAATATATATATTTTTAACATGTTCAGTTGTCATTATGAAAGACATATGCCAATGTAACTTTTTTTTCTTCTTTTAATTGTTCATGTGGTGGGACAATGACTATGAAAAATTGACATAGTTTATTAACTTTATAAAAATAATGGTTATTTCATATAGAAAATAAAACCTTTTTTCTACAGATTAATGAAATAGCACTGCCGTTGGATAATGAAACATCGGAATTTACAGGACCAATTATATCACCGCCAATGGAGTTCAGAGAGGAACCTACATTAGTTGTAGATAACATGGAATGGCAAGGGGGTTTCCTTAACGATGTTTTTTTTGGGGACATAGCTAGCCTAGACGATTTAACTTGTGATATCGATATGACAGAGGATTCGGACTGGGTAGATAGATTTATCCATGAACATTTAGGCAATGTTACTAGTGCAAGTGAACCGGGTCCTCGTAAAGAAATTACGTCGCAGGACAATACAGGCTGGCTTGATCAATTGTCCCCAAACACCTTGGAATATGTACTAGGGGACCTCGTGTCATCTCCAACCATTGCAGTTGAACAGACGGGGGGTATTGACAATTCTATTTCACCCCCACCATTTCGCTTAATGATACAACAATGCAAATTGTTGGGCCTAATTCTTCCGGGGACATTTTTGATGACAACTTTACTATTAGTGAATTGGATCCTGTACAAATAGGTGCAGGACATGAAAATAGTGCTATGTCCTCGGAATTGCGTGAATTTTATTTGTTAGAGTCTGCTCTAAGTCACTTACAAACATATAGGGTAGATTTTAACCCTCCCGAGGAAAACGGAGGCATTATTTTAACTGACCCTGTGAATGTTCTCCATAGCTACATCGACAGAATTCGAGCGCAAATTGAGATTCAGATTCAGAAATGGGGGGGTCAAGGGGGAGTTAAAGCATCAGTGAATCAAAAAGTTTATTTACAAAATGGGACATCTGGGGATATTTTTTATTTTCATTTTTCAACTGGCAACCAGACTTTTTACCCAGGTCTAAACGAATTTGAAGACAACTTTTTCAACTGGGTAAATAAACTAATTTCAACTTTGGACACGTTTAATGAGAGGGGAAGTGGGTCCACAATTTTATACATTGAACACATGGATCTGAATCTCAGTAGATTTAAAAAAAACTTTATTTTAAGGGGGAGCGGGTAATCTAAAAATAAAATGCCACCCAGATTTGTCGGCTACCAAAGGGGTTCAGGGTTTCAATTTTGACACGGGGCTGCAATGTTTTAAACATGCATTTTTAGCAGCAGCCCATAAAACATTAAAAGATGAGTCAACAATGAAAAATCTCGACAGCCTTGCACGTAACGGTGGAACAAATTTCCCTAAAGTAAATTTTGATTGTTTAGAGGGGAAGTATCCGGTGTCCTTGAAAGAAATAAGCATATTTGAAAAAGCAAATGAAAATCTTGGGGTGGGGGTGGTTGTTCTCCAGTATGACACTGAATTTGTAGATGGGGGAAAGAAACCAAATAAAAAAGGGGTTTTGTATTCAGTGAGGACACCGTCAGTAGATAATGTTAAAATTGGGTATGGGTTATTTACGAGCCTCCCAAAGATGTAAATTCCTATGGTCATTTTTTCCCGGTTACAGCAATAAGTCGACTCCTATCCCAAGGCAAAAAATATGGGGAACGTTTCTATTGCCCCATGCGCCTTTCCTCATTTAAAATTGAAAGAACATTCTCAGATCACATGAACCATTGCAAAATTCATGGGAATCAACGAATTGAAATGCCGGCAGAAGGCAAAGATACTTTACAATTTAAAAATTCCCAAAATTCCATGCTACAAGTTGATAAAGTGTCTTTGGATTGTGAAACAAGATTGGTTGAGGTATCAGATCCATCAATGCCAAATATAGTCAAGGAACACAAACTAGTTGCGTGTTCCTACGCACACGCCCGTCGCGATTCCAACAATAAACTGCAATTGGAAGAGTTTTTTTTGGCTATGGATGAGGAGGGCAACATGGAAAAGTTATTAGTATCTTTAATAAAAACAGCAAATGGCGCAATTTCACGATTGCGTCACATCAATTACCCAATGACATTGTCAGGTAAAGAGCAACTGGCGTTAGAAAAGGGGACGATTTGCTGGGTATGTAGGGGTGCTCTTGCCCCAAAAGACGCGGTCCAGGACCACGACCACCTTATTGATCCCAATTCAACGGGAAAAAGTAACTTTCGGGGGTGGGCCCACAATTCATGTGATTTAAAAATTAAACAACAACTTTTTCTTCCGGTTTTTATACATAACTCTAACTACGATCTGAAGTATGTGCTACCAGCATTGGCGCATCTTCAAAGAAATGGAACAGTAGATGATGCATGGGTGATAGACAGCTTTTCTTACAAAATCATACCTAAATCAGCGGAAAAGTTGCTTGTTTTGGAATTTATGTGGAAATTTGTTGAAGCCGACGTTGAGTACACGAATAAAATTCGCTTTTTAGATTCCTACAGTTTTTTCCCCAAATCATTGAGCGAATTACTTCAGGTACAGAAAAACGATGACGGTTGCAATGCTTTCCCCCTTCTCAAGCAACAATTTCCAAATGATTTATATGATTTGTTAACGGTCAAGGGCATATATCCTTATGACTATTATTGTTCCATGTCGAGATTCGCCGAGGAAACTATTCCTCCGATTGAATCGTTTTACGACAGTCTACACGATCGTAGTTGCACCCCCGAGGAATACAGTTTTGCTAAAAAAGCTTGGGAAGAGGGAGGGTGTAAAAATGGGTTTGACTACTGCAAGCTGTATTTGTCGAGTGACGTGTTAACTCTGTTAGACATTATGTGTAAAAATACGGACAAAATCTATGAGAAATTTAATCTTGATTTGGGCTATTATTTTTCATCTCCTCATCTAGTGATGGACCTCATCCTAAAAATTAGTGGTGAAAAAATTGGGCTAATCACAGACATTGATCAGCATCTGTTCATTGAAAGATCAATGATGGGTGGTTTTGTTTTTCACGGGGATCGTATCTTGGAAACTGATCCAACAGGAGAGAAGACGGGGACAAAATCGGATGCAGTTTTCCTTGATATGAATTCTCTCTACCCCTCGGCCATATCCCATTATCCGCTACCTTGTGGTGACTATAAATGGATCAGTGACCCTCAAGCTCCCCATTTCCCCAACATTAACAGTGTTGAGGAGAATGGACCGGTTGGATGGTTTTTTGAAATTGATGGAGAGATACCAGTCGAGCTTCACGATTCAGTAAAGGATTTTGTTTTCCCATGCATCAATAGACCTGTGACTAAGGACTCTTTGAGCCCTCACAATAGGTGTTTAGTCGAGGTGGACGGATTGCATTGGACACCTTCAAAACAAAAACTTATTGCTGACCTTCTGCCAAAAAAAACATAGTTGTACATCATGTAGCTTTAAAATGGATGTGCAACAACGGTTTCAACGTCACAAAGGTTCACAGAGCACTCCAGTTTAGTCAAAAACCCCATCTGAAAATGTTTGTTGACACTTTTGTCAACAAACGTTCTGTGTGCTCGACCCGAACAATGTGCTCGAATTATTGCCGATCCAAATTACACTTCCTTCACAATCATTGGCCCGGACATGGTACTTTTGAATAGGAAAAAAAGACGCATTGTCTTGAATAAAAATATTGCTGCAGGCAGTGCGATCTTGGAGATCTCTAAAAAGCTCATGTTGGAATTCTACTACAATGTGGCTAGGGTACAGTGGCCGGAAAAGGGGCAAGTAGAGGTCTGCTACGGGGACACGGATTCTCTACTGTTAAAAGTAAAAACCCCAAATCTAATTGATGATTTGGCGCACGGTGAAATTATCAGCTCACGGATGGACTACACCAATTGGGGTGGTCTTTACCCAGAGCTAGTGAAACGTCGGGCACCAAATCAGCTTTTATTTTTTAAATGAGAAACGGGAAGCGACATGATATCCCCTGGTATGTTTGTAAGTCCGAAGGTTTACTTTATACAAACACATGACGAGGAAATCAAGAAACGTTGCAAAGGAGTACCCACGCGCTATGTGGATAAGAATTTCGACATGGACATTTATAGGAATTGTATTGTTGAAAATACAATTCCACGAGTCAAATTGCTGGCAATTCGTTCTCTCAAATACAGAAACTTTACTGTAAATATAGAAAAAATTGCCATGAGTACCATTTCCGACAAGGTCTATGTTTGTCAAGATGGTGTTACTACCCTCCCCCTTGGACACTATTTAACTTCAGACAGGGCCGAATGTGTTACCCATAGGGAAAGTCTCGGTTTAAATAAAGTCCTGTAAATTATTTCCTAAGACCTTTGGGGGGGGGGGGGGCTTCGCGGTCTTTGGGGGGGGGGGCTCGCGGCCCGGGGGGGCCGAACGCCAGCGGGGGGCTTACCGCCACTATCAAAGTTATCTTTTTTTTACTTAGAGCAGATTTTTTTGTAAATGTTTCATTAAAAAAAAAGTGATATTATTTCAAGTGCTTTAATCTAATGTTGTATTTTTTTCTATAAATAAACAAAAAAAAGTATTTATTTAAGTGTTTTTTCTCTGTGTGCCTATATAAATGTATTTTTTTTATAAATAAATTTAAAAAAAGTGTATTTTTTCATGTTTAATGTGCTTTTTTTTTCAATGTATTGTTACCTTTTTATATGCATATAATAAAAGAAAATATGATTCTTTATTCGTCTTCTTCTTGAACAGAGTAGTAGGGAAATTATTTAGTCATTAGACAATTATGGTCTACAGTTAGTTGTCCAGGTGAACTGTTGAAGGGAACATGTATCAATTTAAAACAGCATTCAGATCGTTTCTGTGTGGGCCGTCAATGTCGCGCAAAACAACACTCTTAACTAAAATAATTAAAAATTGCGATAAAATGTTTGTGGAAAAGCCGAAAAAAATCTACTATTGTTACAGTATTCAGCAGGAGTCATATGATAAAATAAAAGCAATTTTTGCCACCACCATGGGATTGGTGCAGATACAATTCATACAGGGATTTGATGTTTTCAACATTATTGAACCAAACTCTTGGCTGATCATTGACGATCTGGCTGAATCTATTGAACAATGGTCCCAGGAAATGCTGCAATTGTTCACTGTTCGATCTCATCATGAACAGATTTCCGTTACTCTGGTTCTACACAATCTCTTTCATCAGAGCAAATGTATGCGAACACTTGCTTTGAACTGCACCTACTATATCATTTACAGAGTTGTTCGTGATTCTAGCTCGCTTATAACCCTCAATAAACAAATCTATCCAGGTGCCCCTAAATTTCTGCTCTCAGCATGCAATCAGGCAACTAATAAACCCCACGGTTATATCCTATTGGATCTTAATCAAAATACACCCGAGGATCTGCGTGTAGTCACAGATATTTTCGACAATGAAATTACAGTATATCTCCCTGTGAACACTAAAAAGACCTATTAGTCGCTATCATGACACTGAAGAAACTACATGAAAATAGACATTTGTTTTCAGTTCTAAGCACTTCAAAACCTCCGCTTAGGAAAGCCATACTCAAACATGGTATTGACAATGATTTCATTAATCTAATATCTGAACTTTGTTTAAATTTGACCGAGGGTAATGTTCAACTGCCAGAAGTAGTTAAGCAACAGGCAAAGCAATATCGTTCCATTGTACGTACATTGGCCTCTAAAAAGAGAGGAAAAAATTTTAAAAGGAAACGTCTTCTTCAGGCGGGCGGTGGCTTTTTCACACTTTTACTGCCAATAATTGCAGGACTTGTAAACAGTTTTCTCTAGATGGCAAAACCCTATAAATTGACTCCAATAGAACTCGCTCTCTCACCCGTGGAACACTTTGAGAACAATCTTAGTAAATTCCTTGACATTGAAAATATTGAGGATGATAAAAAACTGCTTTTACTTCAAGATGCACTTCGCCGGGTGGACAAACACAGGTCCTATCGGTCGAAGCCCACTGCTGCTGGTATTGATCCCAAAAAAGAATCATCTCCTCAAGAGTCTGCTGGAACACAATTAAAGAAGGAGGAATTGGATTCAATTGTATTGAAAATTGGAAATCTAATGCCCCGCTTATATCGTGAACAAAGTAAACGACTCCTAACCTATCTCTTGGAAAGTGGTCATATTCAAGTTGAGAGCAATGGGGAAGGGATTATAATTCAGGACAAGAGCTATAATCTACTTGATTTAAACTATGACATGGTTACAAATCGTAAAGGACTATTATCACTTGACGCTCATCTATACAATTTTCTAAATACATTAAACCTCCCCAAAAGTCTTATTAGCAATAGACAAATTCTAAAAAAATTAAATGAACATGCATCATCATCATCATCAACATTGACACCATTAAAATATGAACTTGAAGAAGAAGAAGATTTTAAATCAATTTTGGAAAATACTAGCACACCACTGATAGCTAGACAAAAGCGAAGACGTATCAAGTCAACGTCACCACCACCACCAACAGCCAGTATACAAAAGGGTAGCGGACATTACACAACGTGTTTACGTTCAAAATGGTTGAAGTTCTGAAAGGTGTTTATGAAAATATTGGTGAAGCGGGGAGTTTAAGTTCCCCCACCACTCTTTCCAAAGTCACTGGTGTTCGCACTAAAAGTGTACAAGACTATCTACAAAATGAATCAAGTTACACTTTGCATAGAAATCATAGACTTCGTGCCAATCAATATCGAAAAACTAAAGCCTTTTACCCATTGCATATAATGCAAGCAGATCTCCTGACTCTAGATGAGCTTCAAAGACGTCACAATACACCGTACAAGTACATTCTACTTGCAATCAGTGTTTTTAGTTGCTATGCATATGCAATTCCATTGCGATCAAAGAGAGGCGTTGAAGTTGCTCAGGCTATTGAAAGTGTTCTCGAACAGGATTCATATAAAAAAATTCAAACGGATCGCGGTAGTGAATTTGTTAATCCCCATGTTGCAAAAGTACTAGAGAAATATAGTACACTGCTCTATCATAGTCACAGTCCTATAAAGGCTGCATTGGCCGAACGATTGATAAGAACTATTCGACTTTTAATTTCAAGATATTTTACATTGAGAAATACATCGGCTTTTATTCATGATCTAGATAAAATCATGTTGATTTATAATCAACGACCTCATCGATCATTGTCCAACTCTATGCCACTGGAAGTTCATCATTCTGATCATGATACAATTGACACATTTCTTAAACAATATTCCAATGAATCAAATGTCAAGAAGAAAAATAAATTCAATGTTGGTGATACTGTTCGAATTAATAGAACAACTAATGTTTTTAAAAAGGGGAATTACTTGTGGTCCACCGAACTTTTTAAAGTGGCAAAAATCCTAGACACTAAACCCATAACTTATCGCCTGCGTGATACCAAAGATGAAGAGATTCTCGGTGGTTTTATGACTATGAACTGCAAAATGTTAAAAATGCTAGTGAAATCTATCAAATTGAAAAGATATTAAAGACACGTACTCGCAGGGGTAAGAAACAGTTACTTGTTCGGTGGCTAGGATACAACTCTGATTTTGATTCTTGGATCGGTGTTGAAGATATTGACAATGCCCAATGATTTCTACGTAACTTTCATGTCCAACGTTTCCTATCCTCTCTACAATGACTTGAATACGACAAGTGATTTTTGGACAAAACTCTCCCCCGCCATCAAATTTGACGGTGCATATGAAATGGCTCTTGTCGACTGTATTCTCAAAAATACCTAAGACATCCTGAGAAAGGATCGTGTGTATGATATAAAAGTTATACCATTCGATTGGACACTCTTTGTCGACTATGAATGGGTTGAAACACTTAAATCTAGCGAATATCCACATGCCAAATTGAAATATATTGAATACGATAATATGGGAGATTTGTGTCGTACAATCAATAGAAAAATCTCATATCGTAGGAATGGTACATTCCATTTTAATTATTCATTGGAACATGATAGGATTTACTTTACCTCACCTGTTGACACTGAAATAATTATTCTCAATGATAATCTGAGAGATGTTCTTGGCTTTAAACAGAATATGATCAATGGGAAAAATGCTGGCACCGTTTACGGGATGGATCAAGTTATTTTTGCTGATTATCCACTTGGTTTCGCCTCGGACTCTTGCATATTTCTCTATGCATCCTTTGTGGAAACGTCAAGAGTCGGTAATTCAAATGTCCCCCTCCTACGTGTTCTTGAACGAAAAACAACTCATGAACTTGTTCATCACTATAATATAAAGCATCTTCAGTATGTTCCTGTAAACACTTCGTATTTGGAACTCTGCCAGTTAACACTAAGAAGTGAATTGGGTGATCCTCTAGCAATAACAAAAGGCTTAGCAGTGATTACATGTCATTTTCGACCCATTGTCAACGACAGCACAATCACCTAAAATGAACAATAGAAGAATTCCATTTGTCTGTCCCGATATTGATTGTTATGTTGGTGCTTTGAGTCCACGTCAAATAGGCAATGGATTGGACTACTACAAGGGGCGTACTGCAATGTCTGGCTGTGGTCTTGGTAGCTGGTTTGCTAGGCTATTTCGTTTTGCACTACCCCTTGCCAGAAAATATCTTGTACCTGCTGCATCAAATTTTGCTGCCTCCAAACTACAGGACTGGGGGTCGGGCAAGAATTTCAAGGAGAGTGTTAAGGAAAATATTAGATCTTCAGCAAGAGCCGTTGGAGAGCAACTAAAATCTCGACAAAATGGAGAGGGATTGAAAAGGATGCGTTCGCGTCATTCACTCATCAGTCTCCACCCAGGCAGGAAGCAAAGGACATCAACAAGGACTTTGGGGAATAAAACAAGGAAGGCCAATAAAAAGAAGAAGAAAAAGAAAAAGATTGTTAGATCAAAGAAGGATTTCTTCTCTTAAGATGACTTATCTCCCCACAGGGAATCATATCCATCAATCAGTTCCTCATTGAATCTATTCAATGCTGAAAATGTTGATGTCAGTGTCAAGTATGGCTACTATGAACAATTTCATCCCCAACAACCCCTCTCGGAAAATATACACTTTGAAATATTTTCCAATGAAGACTATTTCATTGATTTGTCATCAACACTTATTGATTTAAATGTTGTGGTGAAGAAAAAGTCAGATAATACAACTCCAAATGCCGGCGATGGTCTCTCCTATGAAAACTGTATTCTACACAACCTATTCAAACAAATTAATGTATTTATTAATGGAACATTGGTGAGGACTAGCAATAATTTATCAAACTATGCAAGCTACATACAATTTATGATGGTGACGCCAAAGGCGTACAAGGAGATGAGAGGACAATCATTGGGCTATGAATATCGATCAGGTGTTGATACTGACGGTGAGTTGACTACTGCAGTGACCCAGGAGTATCATCTAGTTGGAAAATTAAATCATGAGATATTCAATATATTCCAATGGCTACCCCCCAATGTCAAGATTGACATAAAGTTACAGATGGCCCCATCGAATTTCATTTTGAGAAAAACACTTCCTGCAGTACCCGATGCAAATGTCATCATCACATCGGCAATTCTCCACGTCCGAAAACAACAGGTTATGAGCTCTGTTGCATTGGCAGTGGAAAAGCTAAGAGCCAATGTTAACACCATTAAACTTCTTGTCCCCATACAATCACCAATCAACGTCACATTGCCGCCGGTTCTCGTAGCTATAGCGATTCATCATTTATCAATGGAGAAATCCCATCAAAATTGGCTTTGGCCTTTGTGAAGAGTGGCAGTGCCGTTGGATCCTGGACTGAATCCCCCCATGATTTTAATTTTTTTGGTCTATCTAGCCTTGTGTGCAAAGTGAATGGTATTCCACTGTAAACTCTATCAATTGACAAAAAATCCTATAGAACTCTGTACGAGTTGACCATGCAATCCCTAGATCATGACTCTCAACTATTTGAAAATGGAATAACCGATTCAATGTTTTCAAAAAATCATGGGGTTATTGTTTTGGATTTGTCAGGCACACAGGATATGAGTATAGTACGAACAGGGAACGTACGTTTAGAGTGTACATTTGCCGATGCTCTGACTGAGAGTATCACGCTAATATCACTGAGTCAATTTGAAACCTATTGGGAAATCACACCCGACGGCAGTGTTCCACTAGACCTAGCACCATGAACACAAACCAAATAATCAATGTATTTAGTATGGATCCATACATGTCCCAGTACAAGTCCTATTGCATACCTTCGGACTTCATTGAAAAAATTCCAAATGTTAAAAATACCCTAATCATTGTTAATAGCAGTCCATCGACTTTGAAGACCGGTCATTGGCTATGCATCTTTCAAACAGCGAAGAATATTGAATTTTTTGATCCTCTTGGCCTATCGTAAAAATTCTACGCTCCATACATCAGCAACTTTATTGAAAGCAGTGGGAAAACCATTATTCAAAATCAACGAAGAGCACAGGATTTAACGACTAAGACATGTAGCTTTCATGCACTACTCTTTTTCATGTTCAGATGTCGTGGCTACACCTACAAGCAGTTTCTCAACATCTACGTTGACTTACCTCGATTGAACGACTTTCTAGTGGAGAATATACTTACAAGTGTATTTAATATTGATTTTAGTGCCCTAAGAATAAAATGTTCTAAAAATGTATGTGAAATTGTTTATTAATAAAAAAAAATTATATACATGATAAAACGACTTTTCTACTCTTTAGATTTCATCCACTACTAGGTATTTGTCGACAACAACTAGTGCAGGTAGATTATCTGAATTCACAGTGTGCTGATCCTGATGTACTGCAATGTCAGGGTCACATTTTCTACAGTAGAGTGTGACTTCACTCTTGTCATATCTCTTTGTATAGTCAATGATACTATTCTCATTCATTCTATAGAATTCACATGTTTCAATTTGCTTATTTGAAGCAATTTCACAAACAGTGTCCTCAAGTGTCGAATCACATTCCGTCACAGCTAAATAAAAATCAGTGGGCTTATAATCATAACACCCATTGTCTTCACAACAATGACGTAGAAACCATATTCTTTTGTTGTTCCAACAGTTGAATCGTTGACCCTGTTCCTCCTCCCAGAACAATCTAAAACCACGACGATACCAATCTCGTAGCAATAGACTAAAATCACGGTTAGGATTCTTTCCAATCATACTCGGATATGTATTCTCCCACTGCTTACATTTATCATAGTGACAATTGGAGCATAGGTGACCTCTAGGATGAGAGTCACACACCTCTTCAAGACAGGAATTACATCCTTTAATTTGTACAGCATATCCTCTATGCAATTTACACGGGTTGCATAATCTACACTTTTCATCATACTCATCAATCATTGTGCAATTCTCACATGATGACCAGCTGCCCAGTGTGTACATACATAACGGACATGTATGGAACATTTTGTCATGTGTTGACACTCTCACTGCCACACTGAAACTGAGCTAGCAACAACAAAAATTGTCTGAGATAGAGAGAGAGAGAGAGGAGTAAATCATCCTTGAGCACCATCTTTCTCATGAAAAAAAGTCCTAAATTTCTAAACTAATGTTTAAAAGCATATCCACAATATCATTTTGCCGTGTCGTGATCAATATATCAATAAATTGTGTAAATGCATTTGGACCACGACGTAGAAGCTTCATACAGTAGTCTAATGATGGAGAATCAGTTTTCATTATATCGACAAGCATCCCTTGAGAAAATATCTTTCTTTGAATAGACAGCTCTAGAAAATCATCATCTAGAATCAAACGTTTTTCCATAAGAACTAGATTCCCCATGATTCGCTCTTTCTCGAATTTATCCATTTTTTAGAGTCCTAACTCTCTCACAACCAACTTCAGACTAACCAGAATTTTTTCTACTCTACAAAGTATACGCTAGTCTACTATAGAAAGAAAAATATCTTTGATTTAGAAACAATTTTATTGAACATAATTACAATAATAATCACTGATGCATTTTGTTCTCATCAATATATTTCGATAGGACATCTAATGCTGACCGAAGTTTATTTATATGGAGAATATTCACTTTTCCAGCAAAACATAGCTGCTCCTCCTGTTTAAATTTGCTTAATGATATCACGTATCTTGCATACATAGTGTCCCATTCAAGACATAGTCTACAGCCAGCGGTTATTTCCACAGCCACATTGGGAACTCGTATATCGTTGCTGCTGTTGTCAGCTCCATCATTAATCTCCAATAATGTAAATGTACCACTCATTTTTTCTCTACTAATATCTTCTCAAATAAACTATTCTCTTTGAATTCAATTCTCTTACTAATATGAATTGTAAAGAAAACTATTCCTTTTATTCAAATCCCAATCACCAATCAAGTTATACTCACTCTCTTTGAAAAGGTGAAGAGCTTCTATAGAATAATGTTGAAATTGCTATACCTCCGAGCAAATCCAGAAGGTCATGTGAGAGGATACTCACTCTCTTTGAAAAGGTGTATACAGGGTACAGAATCCAGACGACGCAATCTACTGTCATTAAGGTCATCTTGTCCCAGTTGACTTGACCTGTAATCTTGACCTGTAGTCTAAGTCAACATCTCTAAGGTCATCTAAGGTCATCTGCAATCTAAGGCCATCTTGATCTGTAATCTAAGCCAACATGAGAAAATAAAATTTATTGGCAGAATTTCAGGTGTCATATACATACAACTATTTTGCAAAAATGTTTTTTTTTTCATTGAGGTCTACCTTGCCTTGACCACATGACCTGTAAGTTACAAACAGGGGCCATTTTCGTTTGGCATCAACAGACTTGGTATTCGAATGGGTTTTAGAAAGGAATTAAATAATATGACAGGGGTCATAATAAAAACAGGGGCCATTTTCATTTGGCATCACCAGACCTGGTAAGCGATTGGCTTTTAGAAAGAAATAAAATAATATGACAGGGGCCATAATACAAACAGGGGTCATAATACAAACAGGGGCCATTTTCATCTGGCATCACCAGACCTGGTTAGCGATTGGCTTATAGAAAGGAATTAGATAACATGACAGGGGTCTTACGCAAATAGGGGCCATGATGCAAACAGGGGTCATTTGGCATCACCAGACCTGGTAAGCGATTTGCTTTTAGAAAGGAATTAAATAATATGAACTCAATTTTAGTTTCTTGAATGCCATTCAATATCGGATTTTTTATTCAGTTACCCTTTCTCCGTTACACGGAAGTGGTCCATGTGTTTTATTTTATTTTTATTTTTTGTTTTTTTAATTCATTTTAGTGTTTGTGTGTTTACCGTCTTTTATTATTTTTCTCTCTTTGCACTGAGGACGGCTGAGTGGAGGTCTCGGCCAAAATATTTGCATCGTATTTCGCTTTTGCACTGGCTGGAAGTATCCTCGTTTTTTCTTCTGCTTGAAGTTTTTTCTCAACTTGTCACAAATAGTTTCAACTCTATTATCTGATTAGGGTTTCACAGGTCCCCAAACTAATCAACATCATTTTCAAGCTGATTTAAGAAATGGAATATAAGGCCCTGTTATGCCTCCCAATTTTTTTTTTCTTTTGATATGGAATGATAGAAAACATTCGTCAAGAAACTGAGGTGAACAAAACTACAAGTTTTGTTGTGGCTGATAATAAAAAAAAATTAAGCCCATTTTCGAGTGAAACTGATTTGTCTTTGTCAAACTTTTGTGCACATAACGATTCCCTTTGCAAAACTACCCTATGCAAGGCCGTATCCGGGGGGAGGGGTTACTGGGTTTAAGCCCCCCCCCCCGCCGAAATTTTTGCTCGACTCGTAAAAAACATAACAAAAATACATGTAGACAATTTTTGACGAGCTTTAAACCCCTATTCCCAAAAAAATCCCCCCTATCCCCCAACAAAAATCCTGGATGGGCCCTTGGGCTTACGAATACTAGTTTCAAGGTTTCAAGAAAACGGTTTAGGACGGATCAATATGTAGGAGACAAAATTTGTGTCCCTTTTATCATTTTCCTCTTAATATAATATTTGAATTCCTC
The DNA here is from genome assembly GCA_027921565.1 of Artemia sinica. Classification (NCBI taxonomy): domain Eukaryota; kingdom Metazoa; phylum Arthropoda; class Branchiopoda; order Anostraca; family Artemiidae; genus Artemia; species Artemia sinica. The sequence continues at coordinate 76,195,867 of CM051258.1, forward strand.
TTTCCCTCTCTCCCAAATACTCAATGAAAATTTTAATTTGGTCCTCTCAGTCGTTTCTGAGATATTGCATGTACGCTATTTTGATAGATGTGGTGAATATAATGACTTTTGATTTACTTCACTAGTTCACCATGAATAGATTCAAAGCTTCACTGGGACTAATAGTACCAAAACTTTTAGGTGAATTAGAAACAAACTTTTTTTGCCCCGCATCATCTCTCCCTAAATACAAAATATGGAGTTCCCTTGTCTTCTCTCCATTCATAATGCTCCGAAAATTTCAGCTTGATTCCCATCTGGCGATTTTGAGATAACGTAGATATGGTGTTTTAACAACCAGGATTTATAGCAGAGGCGGTTGGGGAGGGGGTAAGGACACAGAGGGCACTTGCCCAGGACGCAGAAGTTGTAGTGGTGCAAAATTTCAAATAAATAATCTAAGGCTTATAATCATTTGATATTTTTGAAATTTATTTTTATTAAAATAAAGCAGAGTTTGCATTTGGCAGTAAGTTTAAGAAATTGAATCCACAAAATTGCTTTTTTCCTATATCTTCGTTACTATTTATTAAAAATAAAAGTAAGAAGGAAAAAAAAGTAAAATATTGCGATTATTTAGATGTCATTCAGTTGTTCCACGAACACCTAGATAAGAAAAAAGTAATTCAACCCTGATACATTTCCTTAAACAAACCTATAGATATGTTCTACTAGTTGTGCAATACGGAGATGAAGGGATTTTCGCAAATGTAAGAGTTGTCTGTAATATTATTAGCAATAGTAGTGTCGGTGGACAGCAATCCGTGGTCGTTTAGTTTATAACGCCGTTTGTATAATGAGCATAAAACGCAAAGAATTAGAAGCAATCAATTGGAACGAGATAATCAATACTTTTGCAGGGGCTAAAGTAAGAAAAGTTAGATTTCAATAAATGGAAAATTTGGTTAATAAATGAAAATTTTGTTAGAATTTGGCCTAGAAAATTTTTGGGACGGGAGGGGGGGGACGCTTATCAAGATTTTGCACCTGGCTTGAGAGAGACCAGAACTACGAATGACATATAGTTCCTTGTGATTTACTCCTGCCCCTTCTGCCAAGTCAAAACTCGAGGTTCGCTTTGCCTTAAACATCCCTCAAAAATTCCAACTTAATCCCTCTGCCTCTTTCTGATATAATTTGAAATAATAAATTGAAATAATTATCAAAATGTTATTTTGATAACCGTGGTGCATTTGATTCTTTCGGTCTCCATCACTAGTTCGCCAGGGAACCATTGATCTCATGGAGCGAAAAACTTGAAGCAGGTTTTATGCCAAACCTTTAGACTCTCCCATTCTGCCCCCTATACCCAAGCAAAGATACAAGGCCCACTTACCCCCCTAACACCCCATGTAAGTTTGGAGCAGATCTTATACCAAACCCTTAGACCCTTTCCTTCTGTTCCTTTTACCCAATTCAACATTCTAGACCCACTCGCCCCCTAACACTCCATATAACTTTTATTTGATCCTTAAAGTCATTCCCGTTAATTTACAGATACGCTGTTCTGATTACCTGTCAACATGTAGTTTATTTTGCTTTACCTCACCACTTTCCCATAGTTCCCGTAGAGGCTTATAATGCAGAAACGTTTAGGTAGATCGCACAAAAAGATGTTTTAGACCCTTATTCTGCCCTCTCCCTCAAGTCAAAGCTTGAGGTTCACTTTGCTCCCCTTGCACTCCTTGAGAGCTTCAACTTGATACCCCGCGCCATTCCAGAGATATTACAATATAAGCAATTTTGAACACTTTGCACTATCTTGTGTCTTTTAATTTACCTTGCTACATGGATGTGACTAAATCCTAATTCCCATAGAGGATTATAGTGCGAAAATATTTAGGTGGATTTAAAACATAACAATTATAGTCGCTTCTCCTCACTCATATAATTTGAGCTCCCCCTGCTCCTCCTCCTTCTCTCTCCTACACTATCTGAAAGTTTGAACCCCATTCCCCGAGCTGATCCCAAGATACTGCAGATATGGAACATTGACAAACTGGATGTGCATAGCGCTTTTCGATTTAGGTCTACCTTCTCCCCCAAGTCATAGGTCAATGTCCACTTGTCTTCCCCCGTCCAGCACTACCTGAAAATTCAAACTTGATACCCCTATTCATCCCCGATATATTGCACATACGCTATTTTAATAACCTGGCAACACACTGTATCTTTTGATATACCTCGCTAGGGCTATTTAAATATGTGTAGATTGATTGTCTACTAGGAAATTGTACTACAAAATCATTTTTGTTGAATAATAAAGAAAAATTGTTTATCCACTAAATTTCCCCCAAAGAAACAATTTAAAGCCCCCTCCACAATCTCCCCCTTTCCTATCCCCGGCACTATCTGAAAGATTCGGTTTTGTCCCCCAAGCCGTTTCTGAGATTTTGCAGATATTCTATTTTGATGACGTGGATACACTGTGCCTGTCAGTTTGCCCTCCCCTCCCCGAATTAAAACATGAGGTGTACTTGACCCAGCTTCAACTCCAACTGTTTCTGAAAATTTTAACTCGATTCACAAAACTATTCCGGAGACGATACAGATAACTCAGGTAGACATAATATGTTTTAATTTACTCAGATACTTGTGTCTTTCCAGAGAAAACTCTTTGGAAACTCCAGGAATTTTGGAGTAGCAAACAGTCCCTATGAGCTCCTAGTTCATCAAACGACCAAGACCAAACATGTCCGCCTTTTCTGCTGAAATAAATCTGGCAACAATGGGTTATTTGCATAATTAAGGGATTTTGCCGCTGGGGCTACGAGGGGGATGTTGACCTAGGACGCATGCTTATTAGACCTTTCGACGTTTCCAAACAAACTGAATATATTAAATCTTGAACCAATATCATAGGGATTACGTTTTGCCGCCTATGAGAAAAGGATACGAGAAGGAAACTGTTCATCCTCCAACCACTTTTATTTTCCATTCGAACGAGCCCCGTTGTAATTTTTTGCAACAGCGAAGTGGCCGGTTGGTCCTCGTTTCAGAAGGAACCAGTATTTTGTTCTATTTTTCCTTCTACGTGTGCTCATTAGGCCAAGGATTTTATGGTATAAGTCTTAAGCTGACGGCCCCCATTTTTCGGCCCCCATTTTTTCGGCCCCCATTTTTCAAAAGGAGAGCATGCACCGGCACAACTCTTTTGTACATTAGGTTCCTCTTGGTCTAAGAATTCAAGCGCTAAGGACTCTTGGCCCAAATTGATGAGGGACAAAAAGTATTTTAGCTCGTTTTCGGGCTCCTTAAGCCCCCCAACAGAATACATCTTTTATTCCTGATAATGCTCCCTGAAAATTTCGAGCCAATCGCACTCACGGTATAAAAAAAACTTTATTTAATTATAAAATCTATGCGCAAACAATTGACAATTTTTATTCTTTATGGCCCTTGCTTTAGGGGCTGTGGAAGTCATGCTATCCCTGGAGTCATATTTACATTTTCATTTTGCGATTGAATGAACCAATTTGAGAATTTCGACGATTCCATAGAAAGTGACCGGGAAAAATGGTTTTAAAAAAATGTAGATTGAGGGCACGGCTCTTCACTTTTTTTTATTTTATCATTTGTTTATTTTTACTATTTACTTTTGTTTAATGTGTGAAAGATAATAGACAAAGTTGTAGTTTACAAGACACATTAAAAATAATAATGTAACTTTATTTCCAATTCAAATTTGGATACATCTATGAAGAAATTTGCATCTATTTGCCTTTACTATTTCAGAAGCTCTTTATTCACACCTAATCCTTTTTACTTTCTGTCACATTTCTACCCAATTATGAAACTGTTAACGAGGGTAGTTAACTTGTATTTTCGTCTTATTTTGCATAAAACACCCAAATTACGTATTTTCCCATGAAACACTGGAATACATAATAGATTAAGGAGTTGTTTTCAGTAGCTGGTGAATATAATCATGGATATCAAAATTGAGATGTTGCCTATTAATGTTGTGTTAACCCAGTCACGTAGGAAGGAATTCATTTCAAGGGCTGGGGGTTTTAAGCTGATAAAAAGGAGAATTTTTTGAAAATTATAGGAAAACATCAACAATATGAGGAGGGGCACTGGCCAGAAGTTCCCCCTGCTGTGTACATACAGGTGCCAACCTATGGCTCTGTACATCCGGGTTTCAAACTAAACCTGCGGCACTGATTTTAAATATTAATAATAATCTTATTTTTGCTGTTTTTTTTTTTGTTTTTTAGCAAAATTAGAGGTGTATGGAAGCAAGATGCCCAACTCTCGTATGAATCATCCTCAAATATGTTATTTGAGGGGGGTTTAAAAACTGAAAAAGATGCTAAATTATGCAAAAAATATTGTTAAATAATAAAACAGAGAATTTAGGAAAAAATAAACTCCCCCTCCCAATGCTGCCAATTTGCAAAAAATAGGGAAGGGGGAAAAATATGTTTTTTTTCAACATCTAGCAGGGTGCTTATTTTGCTTTTTTCTATTTGTCTAATGAAAATACCAAAAAGGGGTATTTTTCAAAGTATAGATCAAGTGGCAAAAAGTCCCCTATCCTCTCCCCCATTTGATGCCAATACCCCCCCCCCCTCTCGTGCATATGAGCCTAAAATACATAGAAAAGTCGCTACTTCAATCTGGCACAACATTGATTGTGTGCAGAAATTTATTTTGGGGGAGAGTCGAACCTGTGGAAGAGCAAAAATTTGGCGCTATATAGCAAAATTGCTGGAATATATTCTAGTAAGGTCGGAAGAATCAAGCGGTATTTAAGAAGATTACTCTATCCCCCTTCTACGTATGTGCTAGATGTTGACAGGTAATTACGTCCATCCGCGTACACAGGCATGTATTTCTGGGAGGGGGGAATATAAAAAAGCTACACCAATGGCCAGAAAAAGGGCGGTAATAACGGTAACTAAAACACTAAGAAAATATCATTTCAACAGTTTGTAAATATAGGGCCACAATGTACTTCACCTTAGTGAAGTACTTTTTTGTTAGTATTTACATGACACACCTGAATAAATAGGCATCCCCAGTGGTGTCAATTGGATCCAGAAGATAGGGGTAGGCACCCCCTCCATAGATTCCCGCTCCTATATTTTGAAAAATTCTTTAATTTTGGGGCATTCAGAAATTCCTTCTTTGGTATTTTCATTTAGCATATTGAAAAATAGCAAACTTGTCCCCTCCAGATATAGATACACCTCCGGTGGTAGAGGCCACACTGACTCTATCCCGGCGGTACTGTGTCGTAGATGGTCCCTAGAACTCTTCTATTAAATCTTTCATATGCGCTAGTTTACTATTCTTTGTTAACGGACTAGTCAATTCGAACATTGGGGCAAGCTCTTTATTTCAGCAATAACAACAATAATCATATTGAAACTGTACAATTTACAAAAACACAATACTCAAAAGTAAAGCATTTAACAACTAAACAAAAAATAACATACCGGATATAACTACAATAAAATATCTAGTTTCATTTTAATTTTCTAATTTATTATTTTAAATTTGATATTAGTAAAACTACAATTAGTATATTTACTTAACCCGCATATTTAATGTCTTGGACATATAATGACTACTTAAATACATTCTAAGACCACACTGGCTACACATGACGTATGAAACCAAGAGATGAAAGGATAAAATAAACGAAAAATAAAATCGAATAGGTGTGAAAACGAGAATTTTGTTTAAAATAAATGAAAAATAAAATCCAACAGGTGAGAAACCTCCCCTATTTGATTTTATTTTTCATTTATTTTATCCTTTCCTCTCTTGGTTTCATACGTCAATGACTATACTTACAGAGCTTTTCAAACAGTTCGTGGTAACGAACTGTAAGTAAGGAGCGACCCGGCCCAATGGTAACCGAAACTCTAAAAAACGGAATTTTGATACCAATAGATACATCGAAAGAATCAGATTTTAATTCTGATTCCAAATATATAAGTTTCATCAAGTTTAATCTTACTTATAAAAAGTTACGCGCCTGAGAAAATTTGGCTGATTTTCGTAAAAAGGGGGAAAGACCCCCTAAAAGTTATAGAACCTTAATGAAATCACACCATCATATTCAGCGTATCAGAGAACCCTACTGTAGAGGTTTAAAGCTCCTATCTTCAAAAATGTGGAATTTTCCATTTTTTGCCAGAAGAAAGATCACGGATGCGTGTTTATTTGTTTTTTTTTTTCTTCTTTTCCCCAGGGGTGATCGTATCGACCCAGTGGTCCTAGAATATCGTAGGAGGGCTCATTGGAACGGAAATTAAAAGTTCTAGTGCCCTTTTTAAGTGACCAAAAAAATGGAGGGCAACTACGCTCATTTTTTTTTCCAAAGTCACCTGATCAAAATTTTGAGATAGCCATTTTGTTCAGCATGGTCGAAAATATTATAACTATATCTTTTAGGATGACTTAATCCCTCGAAGCTCCCAGAGGGAGGGCTGAAAGTTATGAACTTTACCCAATGTTAACATATAGTATTGGTTATTGGAACCCGGCTCAATGTTAACCTAAACTCTAGAAAACGGTATTTTGATACAAATAGATACATCAAAAGAATCTAATTTTAATTCTTATTTCAAATATATTAGTTTCATCAAGTTTAATCCTACCCATCAAAAATTACGCGCCTGAGAAAATTTGGCTGATTTTCGAAAAAAGGAGGAAAGACCCTCTAAAAGTTATAGAACCTTAATGAAAATCACACCATCATATTCCGCGTATCAGAGAACCCTACTGTAGAGGTTTCAAGCTCCTATCTACAAAAATGTGGAAATTTGCATTTTTTGCCAGAAGAAAGATCACGGGTGCGTGTTTGTTTTTTTTTCCCCCAGGGGTGACCGTATCGACCCAGTGGTCCTAGAATATCTTGGGAGGGCTCATTGGAATGGAAATTAAAAGTTCTAGTGCCCTTTTTAAGTGACCAAAAAAATGGAGGGCAACTAGGCCCCCTCCCACGCTCATTTTTTCCCAAAGTCACCCGATCAAAATTTTGAGATAGCCATTTTGTTCAGCATGGTCGAAAATATTATAAGTATGTCTTTTAGGATGACTTAATCCCCCGAAGTTCCCGGGAGGAGGGCTGAAAGTTATGAACTTTACCCAATGTTAACATATAGTATTGGTTATTGGGAAGTATACAGTACAGACGTTTTCAGGGGAGATTTTTCCTGGTAGTTGGGGGGGAGGCTCGGGGGTTATGTTGGAGGATCTTTCCATGAAGGAAGTTTTTATGGGGGGAGGGACATTGCTATGAAGGGGACGCCGGACTTCCCAGCATTATTTAAAAAAGATCAGAAATTAAATATAACAAAAACTAGTTTTTCAACTGCAACAGCAGCAACATCAAAACTTTAAACGAACAGAAAATATTACATATATGATTGGGTTCACCCCCTAGTCAAAATCTCACTCTTTAAGCCAGAGATTTCTTAGTACTTTCATAAGAGCTATCTATTCTAATTAACGGCCTTTGTGATTAAGCGGTCATTTTTAAAGAATTGGAACAAAATTCGAACTTTCGCTTAAAGAGCAAGGTATTGACTAGGGGGCGAACCCCCTAATATACGTATTAAAAAAATATGAATATAGAAGTTCGTTACGTAAGTTAATTCGTAAGTTACGTATATTTATTACTAATAAAAACGTTCGTAAATAAAATGAAACAAGTTTCGAGAAAGCCATTTAACCAAATAAAAGTAAATTAATATGAAAATTTTGTTTTAATTATTCATGCGCTGTGAGCCAAAATCAAAACCTGCATTTATTCAAAAACGTTTAAAAATTAAATTAAAAAAACAAGTTTTTTTAACCGAAAGTAAGGAGCGACATTAAAACTTAAAACGAACAAAAATTCTTCCGTATATGAAAGGGGCTGTTCCCTCCTCAACACCTTGCTCTTTACGCTAAAGTTTGACTTCTCACAACTCTATTTTTTTTAAACAATAAAAAACTTTAGCGTAAAGGGCGAGGCGTTGAGGAGGGGACAGCCCCTTTCAAATACGGAATAATTTTTGTTCGTTTTAAGTTTTAATGTCGCTCCTTACTTTCGGTTAAAAAAACTTGTTTTTTTTTTTAATTTAATCCTTACTTAAGACCATAGGCATATAGTACGAAAGATTGAGAGGGCAACACCTCTTCTGACTGAAGTCCCCAGGTAGAGTTCTGCTCTGAAATGTTTAAAAAAAAACACTTTTTTTTGTGGTACCAGAGTTCTTATCATTTTGATTGTCTTCTAGGAACTATGGCATTCGAGTTCGACGTGTTGGTTTTCATAATTTTGGTTGTTTCTTGGGAATCCAAAATTATGATATCCAAAAACTTGGTGGCATTAGATTCAGGAATCAGAACTTTAAGGTAAGATATCTCTTTGAGATATCTATCTTGGATTGGACCACCCTTTTGGGAGATAGGTTTGCTGCACAGAGTTTTTTAGCCAAGGTGATTCCAATGGTGCACTCTTTGTTTTAGATCCGTCGCCGTTTTTAGGGGTTTCAGACTTTTTTTTTCGTTTCAGGCTAATTTTTTTGTGGTCCATCTTTTACTAGGTTGCAGCTATCGCTGCAACCACAATCTGGAGCTCAGTGCCGACAGGAGTAATTATCATCGTTATTGGCAGAATATTCTCTCTTTTAGATAAAATCTCCTTGGGCCCGAAGAGAACATTATATTTGCGCGATGATTCATCATGAAAAACCCGGGACTGTCTTGGATTTAAGAATTGTAGTCTTGATTAGGCTTTCAAAATCTCCTGACATTTCATATTCTAAAAAAAAAAAAAAAAATATGCAACTGCTAAAACACTGAGAATTAAATCAAAAAGAAAATCTAGATGTGCTTTAATTTAATTGGTTTACATCTGTGCTGCTTTTTCGTAAGATAGTCATATTATTGCTTATTTCGGGAGAGACAAAATAACCCTATTTTTTAAGAAATCGATTGTATTTAGAGCCGCCCGGATGAACTCCACCTGATTGGTTTTCCTGTATGAAAATATAAGCTACAAAAAAGGAAGATAATTTTTTAAGTCACACACTTTTCTACCTGTAGTTTTTTGTTTTTCTTTGTGGCTAAATACAATATGTGTAGCTTACAGCAAGTTTTAGCTATATATTTGAACGTGTTAAAAGATCCATTCTTTGTTATTAACCTTCAGCCTCAAATAGCAGGTAGCGAAAAATTTAACCCCCCTGAAATGCTAATAATGCAAGAAGGGACTAACAATGTATTCCTTACTGTACTTATAGCAATAGAAATTGCTTCTGGAACCAAAACAAAAGCAAAAAATTAATTATCACTAATGATAAATGAATTCTATTATACACCCAAAATCACATTTTACACCTGTATTTATTCGAAAATAAAATCAAGTCACAGAAAATTGTCCAAAAAAAGGACTCCAAATATTTCACGTAGACATAATTGTGTTCATAAAACATAGGAATAGTTTACAGCCCAAATATATGCTTAGAAATGTGTTTTCAAACATGCACCTATGCTCCCGCTCTTCGCATATTTTCCGTTTCTGGGTTCAAATCTTCCCAGGATATTAACCCCTTGGATACAGGACCAAATAAAGGGTGACTGGAGTGATTGGGCCCAATCGGGCCCTGTATTTAAAAGGGCCCCGTGTTACAATCAAAATGAACAAAAAAGATTTTGAAAGGCTAATTGGCCCATAAAGAAGGGGAAAGACAAACGAGTCACTTACTCAGGGAAAAAAATAACCACTCACTCACAGAGAAAAGAGCAAAAAGGAGAAGAGAAAAAAAAATATATATACACAGAATTACAAGTGATAAATTACAAGCTATTTAAATAATTAAAAATATGTTCATTTTAAGCTTTCATTGTTGGATGAGATTTATTAAAGTGTTTACTGTTACATAATATATACTTTGTAACAGAGAAAACATATACTCGTAAAAGTCAATATCAAATTTTTGGAATTTAATCGGGAGAGACGTTTTACACTACGTGCGTGATCTACTTTACGTAGCTATATATAGCTATATTTTATTTAAATATTTAGCATATAGAGAGGGCCCGCAAAAAAATCCAATCGGGTCGCGCACCTATTTAATTCGGTCCTGCTTAAACAAAGTTTCTTTGGAATAGACATAGTAACAGTATAGGCGGGGCATAGCGAGCAAAAGGTTTCAACTAAATGACGAATTTTGCAGTGCTGATCCAAAGGGCATAGTGGAAGATAATATAATTTTATGGGAGGGACTGAAAATAGCCCGTTGAGTTTTTTGACCATTGTGAATGATTTGTTGGTTTGTGTTAGAAATATTTTTAGATTCAGAACATTTGGCAAAGAAAGAAACTGTTATTCGACTTTCAATCGTTGGAAAATTCGGTACTTTCCCATTATATGGGCACTTCTAAAAAGTCAAGTTTGGTTAATGCTAATGAAATGAAATAAAATAGGATGAATATATAATAGTTTATAAACAAATTTGGGTTATACATTTGCGTATTAGGGGCGGGGGTGTTGGGTAAGGCATTGCATATATTAACCTAAACCATAAAAAACAACAGTTCAAATATTGCATACGCAATGAAAACCACGCTATGGATTGCATTAATCTGAAGCCGTCTATTGAATTAACCCGTCAAAAACGGGTTTTATCGTGACTTTTTTCTTGTAGGTGCCCTATAATGGGAAAGTACAAAAAATTCAATACAAAAATTCAACTTCTACCTATTTCCAAAAGTGAAAAAATTAGATTCAAAGTGTCTTTGAACATGTCGAACCTTTATTTTATCTCCTGACCAAATAAAACACAGTAAATTCGATTCGATGCACTGAAATTTGATTCTATTCAATTGGAACTTATTAAGTTCAAGGGGATATGCTTATAAATCAGACGTCTTTTAAAATTTGTTGGACTAACACACTTATCGCAAGTCTTGTGAAAAGTTAATCTGGAACTACTTTAAGACGATGTTTTCTAGAAGAGGGGTTAAAATACAGAAAAAATATGCATTTTAATATGCCATTTATTTTATAGATTTTTTTTATTAAATGTTTTTTAGGGATAATGGGAGGGCCCTTCAGACAAACCTCAAGCAGATAAATTCCCCTGTATCCCCCCCCCATCTGTAATCATGTGTCCAAGTGCATTTAAATGTATATTTTGTCAAACTGGCTCCTAGAAGGAATATTTGATATATTCAATGGCCATAATATTCTTGTTTCGTAATTTTTTTGTTTAAAAGATGTGAGGATGTTAAGTTGAAAAGAGATAGTGCCTGACAAGCCTGGATGACCACACTTCTGGAAATTTGTAAATATTTATGTAAATAAAGTGATTTTTCTATATAAAAAAAAATCGGAATATTAGGCACTGTTTTAGAAAACCCTTCGGAGTTAAGAGTGAACCCTGTGCTTTGAAAAACAATATCTAAAAATCAAATAATTACACTGAAAATATCTGGTTTTGAAGGGTTCAGTTGAGACCCAAACAATGATTTTAAACAGATATTACTTGATATTAAGCTAAAAACATCCGACATGGCAATCAGTCTCAATATAATAGTGTATTTTTAGGGGGGTTGGGGGTAAGAGGGAGTATTCTTCAAAATAGTAACAAATGCAGAAGTTGTTTCAAGATCCTGGAACAATAGGGGAATTCGCAAAGATAAGATAAAACGCCAGACTCGTTTATGTCTCTTTTTTGTTATGGTCTATGTATTAGCCACTGATAAGCCTATGGGCCCGGATTTTAATGCAAGGCTGCAGACAAAACGGTTAAATGATAAATATCAGCGTTTACGTGTCTTAGTTATTTCTCAATATTGACTGGTCAAGCTAAACTTTGTGTCTTGTGGGCTGGGCTACTTCTCTGGATGGCTTCAAAATAATGTTCTGTATTTAAAATGAAGGATGACAAGCTTAACCGTCCGAGTAGGTAAGGTAAAAGGTAGAAAATTATATATATATATATATATATATATATTATATATATATATATATATATATATATATATATATATATATATATATATATATATATATATATATATATATATATATATATATATATATATATATATATATATATATATATATATATAGATATATATATATATATATAAACACTGGCTGATCTTTTTAGATCAAATTTGCAGCACAAAAACACTGGCTTACCAGTGTTGCAGCCCTAAGCCACCAGTCCAACAAATCTGCCCAGGCTCCTCCTTCTTTACCAGAATCTATTCAAAGCCTCCTTTTTGGCTCCGCTCCAAGAAGTTATAATATCCTTTAAATCTTCTCTGATGACCTTTGCCTACCACAATAAAGGACGTCCTGCTTTTCATTTAACCTCATATGGATCGCCAAAAACTGTTGAACGTGACCTAGTCATCTGGACTTGTAGAAAGTAGGATTCCATCATAGTTTTCGTACAGCTCAGTCAAACAAGTAGGCTACCTAAAACTATTCTTAGTCAATTCCTCTGGAAAATATTTAGTATTTAAGGTCCATTCACAATGAGATTTCACTAATTCCGAGATTTTACTAGTGCTAATTTGAGCCAATAAGAACTTTTTTATAGGATTTTTCAGTCAATGAGAAAATTCTGCGGAAAATCTGATTGGCTAAAATTAGCGCTAGCAATCTCAGAATTAAAAAAAATCTCAATGTGAATGGACCTTTAGCAAATCTTTTCAACCTTTCGAAACACTCGTTTCAGAGCCTAGCGTGACTACAGCAAAAATAGTATTTAGCGATCTCTTACTTCAGAACTTCAGGTCTGAAGTTATTTTGTTTCTGTGATATATTCGGCGATAGTGAAACTTAGTAAGCTTTTCCGTAGTAAAATGACAAGCTGTCTTCAGTTATCCGTTGTTTTTTTTTTTTTTTTTTTTTTTTTTTTTTTTTTTTTTTTTTTACTTGTAAAAATCTTACGAAAAGAGTACACAAGAAATTAATATTTTGTAACATTCTTTAGGCGGGGCTAAACAGTATAAACACAGATGTAAATGTAGATACTTATGTAATATCTCATACGGTAGCTTGCTCTTGTTGATGAAGTTTTAACGCATAAGGAAAGCAAATCTTAAATAAGGACTGGTAATGTTTTTTATACATTCGACTTTGGATATATATATATATATATATATATATATATATATATATATATATATATATATATATATATATGTATATATATATATATATATATATATATATATATATATATATATATATATATATATATATATATATATATATATATATATGTATATATATATATATATATATATATATATATATATATATATATATGTATATATATATATATATATATATATATATATATATATATATATATATATATATATATATATATATATATATATATAATATATATATATATATATATATATATATATAATATTGCGCTCTTAGTTTCACTCTATAACAGCACCCTAGTATCCGAAAAAAATTGAACAATTTACACAGGAGGCCTTTGGATGTCCCCCCCTCCCCCAACCCACCCGGAATCTCTTGACCTTGGGTAATTTTCAAATTGTATCTTATATTTTAAATTTGATTTGCCTATTAAATCAAGGCTGTGCCCGCCTAAAATGGGGCCTCCCCCCTTAAAGCATTCTCTGCACTCTTATCCGATCAAGCATGTGCACAAAGGATCAAAACTTTATGTAAGCCAGTGTTTTTGTGCTGCAAATTTGATCTAAAAAGGAAGTAAAATAGAATTGATTTGATTTGAGAGTAAAAAGTCTTCAGACTCTGACGGACCGCTGATAATTGCTCGGATGCTCGAGGATATGTTCGGATCGTCAGGGATAATTTAAAATTATAAAGCCTAATTGCTTGTTTAGCAAAATTATTGCTTTTGCTAAACAAGCAAATAGGCTTCAGTGTACAATTAGGCCTGTTGAGAAGGATACACGTTAAACAAACGAATGTGTACAAAACCACAACCAGCGCTTATTCTCATTTTTAAAATCAAATAAAGTTATGCTTAATAAAGTACTATAAATTTATTTTTAAGCCAGGTGGGACATGTTTCTGATGCAAAGAGTTAGTTCAACATCCAGGGGTCCAGACCCCTCAGAGAATGTCTAGTAGATAGTTTCTTGTATTTTCAGGAAAATTTACACATTTTCTTCATACCCCGTCCAAATAAGCACCCAAAATCAATCCTTGCTTACGGACCTGATTACGTTACTGATATGTAGGCCACAGATCTTCTTTTTTTATTGCTTCTTGTTACGCAGTGCCGTCAATTCACGGAAATTCTGGGGGGGGGGCATAACTGTAATTTCCAATAGCTAGGGGAGAAATATTATCATTTTTTAAGAAAATACAAAAAATCCGCTTTTCATTGAGAAAGACTAAGGTTTTTTGAAAATCTAGGGGGGGGGGGAAATTTTGTGTCCAAACGAAAAAAAAATGCAAAATCACCAAACTTGAATATTTAGCCTATGGCTGTATCCATGCATTACAGAGAGAGGACTAGTATAAGTAGTATAGCCTACAGTTGAACTGGAAAAAAAAAACTTTGAAAATTTAAGACTAAATCTAAAATTTATAAACGTAAGAAGGTTAGAATTTTGTTTTCAGTTCAGAAGAAGAAATGTACTTTTTACGAGAAAACAACAAGTAATGAAAATTAACGAAGTGACGCAGCAATGACCTAGATCCAGTAGACCCAGTAATTGCTCTCGATGGTACGTATACATATTATATATATATATATATATATATATATATATATATATATTTATATATATATATATATATATATATATATATATATATATATATATATATATATATATAGTATATATATATATATATATATATATATATATATATATATATATATATATACATATATATATATATATATATATATATATATATATATATATATATATATATATATATAATATATATATATATATATACATATATATATATATATATATATATATATATATATATATATATATATATATATGTATATATATATATATGTATAGTATATATATATATATATATATATATATATATATATATATATATATATATATATATATATATATATATATAGAATATATATATATACGTGTATACATATATGTATATGTATTCATATATGTATATATGTTCTTATATATACACCATATAACATATATATTCACAAATATATATATATATATATATATATATATATATATATATATATATATATATATATATCTATATATATATATATATATATATATATATATATATATATATATATATATATATATATATATATATATATATATATATATATATATATATATATATATATATATATATATATATGCGTCTATAAATTTGCATCAAATTTTTTTTCCATAATTCATTTTTTATTTTACAGCATTACTTGTGACAAATTTCAGTTTACTAAGTAATTGTAAAAGTATTTAGTAATATTTTTAGAAGACAATGCTTGAAATAAAGCAAGTATTGCACATAATCATTTGTCAATATAGTATTTCTTCCACACTTATGGTCTATGGCCCTCAGACACTTTCTTTGATAGAACTTGACCCTCAGCCCTTAGAATATGTGCGTTCTGAAAATTCGTCCCATACAACACGTTCACTACAAGGTTTTTATGGAAATACCTACAGACAGAACACTTTAATCGTAATGATTTGTTTCCAGTTTACCACAATTTACTAAACTTAATTAAAAATTAACTTAATTTCACATATTTTGAATCAACATAAAAAATCAGATTCTGTGTCTTATTTTGAAATTTCTATTTTATGGTGTTAGGTAGGACGGTGTTTCCCAAAGTCTGGGTCGCGACCGGTTTTTCAGGCTGAATCGTCTGCAAGGATATTTACGGAGGGTGGGGGTTGGGGATTTTCAGCGAGGATGGAATTGCCCGAAAGGAATTTTAAGGAAGAGTATACTTTTTATGGGAGAGAAACTTTCTAGAGAGGAGTTTCCGGTGAGGGGAGAGAATTTTTCACAGAGGGTGAGCCAGATTTGTTGGCATTATTTGAGAAACGATCAGAAATTCAATTAAAAGTATAAGTTTTTTTCAATGAAAGTAATTAGCGACATTAAAACTCAAAATGAACAGAAGTAATTCTGTATATGAAGGGGTTTCCCCCTCCTCAATACCTTGATCTTTCCTCTAAAGTGTGACTGTTAGTCCCAGTTTTTAAGAACGACTCCTGAAACACAAGGGCCGTTTAATTAGAATATGAAACTTTTTTTTTAAAGTTCTTTTCTAGCGTAAAGATCAAGGTATTGAGGGGTGGGCAATTCCTTCATATACCGAATAATTTCTTTTGAGTTTTGATGTTCCTCCCTACTTTCAGTTGAAAAAACCTGTCTTTTTTTTTACTTAATCTAAATGAAGACGATTACATTCTTTCAGATGATATGTAGACTAAAGATCCCTTTTCTATTGAAATTGAAAATGAAGAATTATTTAATTTTAGCAAACAAGAATTTATGAAACTAACTAAAATTTCATGCGAAACCTATCTAAAAATTATGTTTGAAACTTTGTCGCCAATTAATTTTTAGTTGCGCTTTAAAAAAAATATGTAAGAGATTAATGCCACTGTTTTCAACATTACCGCTTATCAACTGCCACCAACATTTCCGTGGAGGGTTAGATTAAAGAAACAGCACTTACAATGCTATTCTACTAATATCTTCTCAATTTTATTCCGTTTTTATATCCTATTAGTTTACTGCGTGGTTTTTTGCATTACTTTTGTCTTTGACATAGTATATTTTGCCCACAGTTTATAGAATTAACCAGTATGATCATTCCCTATCTCACCCATTATAAAAACCCGGACCGAGGTGCAAGTGCTCCGAAGAACGTAGAAACATAAGCGGCATTAGATCTTTTCACGGGTAGACAAGTCAGATTTCTCTTGGACGCGAAACAATCGGAAATAAGTGGAAACCCGCTATTACGAATAATGCATTTTGTAACCATTTCTCATTGATTGACGCAAACACACTGATACATAACTGCACAAACAAGTGGGAGGAGCTTTTTGTTCGCGGCGAGACTGAAGACCAGAAATGATCTGCGATAAACTTACTGGATAATTCTATAAACTGTGATTTTGCCATAACAAGATGATCAATGTTTAAAATAGTTACCTTACCGCAATTTGGATCCAGCGATAACAGCGCGATGGAACTCTTAGGGGGTGTACATCAGGAACTGGATAGTGGGTAACAACCTGCCTTTTGCCATTGCTTAATCAACATTTTGTCTTCCTTCATATCTTAAAGTAGTTTTGGTATCCAAAAATTTAACGTGGTATCAAGGTCTTATTTAGGATTTTTGCTTGACGGGTTTATTTTTTCGGGTTACAAAAAAGCGTCAAAAATTTGATTATATGCATTGTATTTTACTTTTTGACGAGTCCGAAAAAAACATCGGTGGAGAGGGTCAACCTCGGTAACTCCCCCTACTGGATATGACCTAGCCTTGTATATCATAATAACTTTAGTTTATTGTAGCTTACATTAAAGTTAGCGTACAGTTGAAAAAAAATTGGCGTGAAGGTTTCACTCAGGTTCCGCGTCTTTACGGCGTCTGTTTAATGTAAATGACGCTATTTGAGGGGGGGGGGGGGTTACATAAAACACATGTTACATTGCGTTTTACGGAGTACACACAGTGACTTGAAATTATAGTGGCTGTCAACCGCAAACTCTCTTACCGATAGGAACAGTTTTTCTCTGTGTCTCAAAGTATACATGGATGTTTATAATGCATTTATATGGGCAAGGGGGCTGCAGCTTCACCCAAAGGGCTATCGATCTAGAATCACTTGCGTTAAATAACGCACAATAAGTAAGTGTTCGGCTATAATTCATAGTCAGTTGGGTAATTCAAATTGAAAATTCTCAAGAAATGTTTATTTGGTACTGCATTTTACGGTTGCATGCATTTTCTATTTTATTCTATTCTGTGTTAAACTCTATTCTATTAAATTTTATTTTACTCTATTTATTCTCTGCTTAATGGATTAAGGAAATCCTGGTAAATTATAATGAACTTTATAGCGTCTCCGTAAGGGAACTTTTTCCTCTATGGAGAAGTTTGCTTTTAGCCCTACTTCAGCTTGAATTTCTGGTTGCACTAGGAGCAACACAAAGACAAGGGAGGGTCTTCCAAAACATGTATCCAGGGATTTATTTCAGAAGTGGGGTGATCTGTGAGAGCAGAAAAAAAAAGAAAACAGGTGATTTAAATACAGATCAATTTGAAAAAAATATAATCGCAAAAATCATGAGATTTGGAAAGGGCCTCATATAGATTTGTCCCCAGTGGTGTCAATCGAGCGTGCAGGTGGTGGCAGGACCTTATCCAGGTGTTTTTTTTTCTGGGAAAGGGGGGGAGGTAAAAAAAACTTCAAAAACGAATCAAATTTTTGTTAAATATTCATTTTTGTTACGTTTTTACGAGTCGGACAAACCTTTCGGGGAGGGGGGAGGGTTCAAACCTGCTAACCCCCTCTTGGATACGGCCTTGGCTTATTCCTCCTAAAATACAATAAGATATACATGTTTTATTTTTCAAATCAAATAATTTAAAACTTCAAAGAGTCATTATAATCTTTGTCAGTAATAAACCGATAACAATTTCATATGCATAAATTATAAACTAGCTACTGATTGGTGGAAGCCTACCGGTTTTACACAACTATCAACACGGGTATCCTATCAGATTGGGTTCAGAATCGCAAATGAACTAATTAATCTAACTAATATGACTTCCTTGAATAACTTTCCTGTTCATGATCAGTTCCGAACTGATGGAGCGTTTAGTTTTGTATCCTTCTTCCTCGAAGTTAGACTTCCTAAACTGATTTCCTTAGAACAATTGTTGTTTTTTTCCTGGAATCTTGCCTTTTTCCTTTATTGGAAGGAAATATTTTTGTACAACTATGGAGGAAACGTTCTACATGAATGGCTATGAAGATTATGATGGTATGTTTCCCCATTGATTTTTATTAGATTTATAGGTTTTAAGAAACAACCTTGGCAAATATGTTAAAGAAAAGAGAATAAGTATCAAGTAATTTTTGCCTCTAAACACTGGAGTATTTTTAGGTTTACAGACATTTCTTTTCGTTGTAAATTAGCCCTCTTTCTCTAAGATCTCTCGCTACTCGAACATACTGAGATAAAAAAAAAATCGGAAAAACCAAGTATTTTCGTGGCATTACCTGGCTTTTCCAAAGATTTTTTTTCAAACAGATTTGTTTTTGCCAGACATAAGCCCATCATAAGACCATCCGACTTGAATGAAGGATGTATTCTGGAGCAAGACCGTTTCCAGGGGGGTGTTACCAGGTTGAACCCCTCCTCCCCCCCCCCCCCCAACCACAATTTTTTTTTTCCAACTCGTAACAAAATGTATATAGTCTAAACAAATTTTTGACGTAGAAAAAAAATTGTAAAACCCCTCCAAAATAAATAACCCTCCCCCCTGAACAAAATCCTAGATACACCCTTGATGAGAATCACCAGACAATTTTTTAGAAAAACTAATCCCAGCTCGAAGTAGAATTTCAATATATAAAATCAGCATTTTCTACTGTCTATAATCAAGTCAAATTTTTATATTCAAGAAACTTTAAAATATTTTGGGCCAGTAAAGCTGCCTTGTGGCCAGTGAAGCTGGTTTTTTTTTTCGAAATTTATAAACGAAATGACAAAGTATTCTAATTTACCCAGGGGCGAATCTTCAGCAGTTTTATTGGGGGAGGGGGAGAGGGGTCCATATCCGGATAGTCAAGGGACATAGGATATATAATTTTCTTTCTCCACATTATTGAGGGGGACAACCCCCTTGTTCCCCACCCGCCTAGAACGACGCCCCTGAATTTACCAACACCTAGAAATTTAAGAATACTCCTCCCACTGATGAACCTCCTGCAAGTTTCTGCGGTTGCCGAAACCGTGGCTCCCTGTCCCAACAGTATCTAATCGGCAGATGGAAAAGTAACGGTTTCCTAATCTATAGTTGACATTTCAACTCTCTATTTAGAAAATAAACAGTTTGTCAGTGTTGCGGTTTAGTCTCATTGCTGTTTCGAAACAAAATGTACCCAGTTACTTCCGTACATTAACAGTCCTTTAGGGGTTTTGGGTTTGCATATTCTCCCTCTGACCCCTCTGCATAATATTCTAGTTCTTGGCTAGGGAGTACCAATTCCAAACATTTGGCTAGTCCCTATTAGGTTTCTTTCCAACCCACTGCCATTAGATATTCCGTATTTGAAACATCGTTGATGCATTTGAAATGACTTTTCTCAGCGGAGATTCTTTGTCTCTTCCCTGCTGCCGAAGCAAGGTATTGCGCCCAGTTGTCGGAATAGCAATTTTTTACTTGGTTTTGTCTCGTTATATTAATATGGGTTTTACTTAAATCTAACAAACAAATACATTAACCGCCAGCATTGAACTTGTTTAGGTTAAACACTCTTCCGAAAAAAAAAATATATTTTTATCGCTAATAAACTTTAAATATTCAGATTTATAATCACGCCCAGAGAACTTACAAAACTCCGTTCTTACGGGGTAGGGGCTAGAAAGTAATTTTGCCTGACGGTTTCCTAGTCCATAAATGTTATTTCCTCCATTCTATGTGTTTAGGTTTATTCTGAGCTTTTGCGTTGCTCCTACCGAGTATCCTCTTTTCCTACTTAGTCTCAAGGGTTCCCAATATCCTCCTTCAGACTCCTCTGTATCTTTATCATACACAGGCTAGTTTTTCCGCCAACACGTTTGAGGGTAATGATTCCTGGAGTGTTTCTAGTCATCTAGAGTGGCAGTTACCCTTCATTTGTCCCTTTCCTTTATCTTATATTCAGAATCTGAAATATTTTTGATAATCGAAAAAAGGAACATTTTGGAATGACTCCTCAGGGGATAGAAGTCTTGTCTGCTTACGGTACACTGCTGCCATAAGACATTGTTTCCAGTTTCCTTAATAACTTTTAGATACACAAAACTGTCAATGTGCCCACAGAAGTGCCATTTTTGGAAGGAGGAGGTAGGTTGATTCCATCGCTTTAACTCTTAGGTGTATCTCCCACAACTATGGAACGTGAAAGCGATGCTCTCCGACAGTTCTGTAGTACTTGTATGGAGGGTGGTCTTCCTACATTGTAGCTATTTTGGTTCATTCATAACTTACCTTTTCTTTTCGCGCAGTTCCTTCTGAGTCTTCCTTTTTTTCCCTGGATGCCTATCCAATCGATTAGTACGAGCCTTACTAGTAAAATGCGAACTTGGAAAGGATTACTTGTTGAACGTTTTACTGAGTTTGGAGGAATTATAACTAATAGGTAAATTTGCCTTTAAATTCGAGTCAAGGCAAAAATGCTTAAAATATAAATCTGAAGTTGTCGGGACTTAGAGTTTCAATAAGTATGAAACATGCAGTGCTGTACAACTGACTGGTTATTTTCGAAAAACTTGTTCACCAGGCAGTACTTGCCACACGTGGTGGGAGTTGTAGCGTGAAGAAATGCAACGTACTGGAAATGTACCACACAGGCTGAAAGAATTAGTACTCTGAGCCACCGTAAATCAAGTGGTAGAGAGTGGGGGCCCCTCGCTGCCTTTGCTAGCACAAAGATACATATTTTATTAATTTACGCGTGTTGTGTTTATTTTGCTAAGCAAAAACCCTCACTGCGACCTGATTTATATGAAATGCCTATATATTATAATATAAATTATTAAAGTAGCGTATCCTTTACATAAAATAACTTTTTTGCTATACATCATTATCAATACACAGGAATTATGTTTGAGATATGTTGTTTTCCTTTTATAAGAAGTTGACGTTTAGCAACAGTTCCTCAAAGAATTGAGTTCGGTAGGGAGTATTAGAAAACGTTAAAACTGCCAAATCCTCATTATAAGTCTGAAAAAACTACGGCCGTAAAAAAAAAACAAAAAAAAACCTTGTAAATCCAGCATATAGTTCCTGTCAGGTCGCGGATACAGAATTGCTAGCTTGCAGAAACTTGGGACCTTCATATGTAAATAAGGACTTGGAACTGCACTTTGAATTTAAAAACGACTATAAGAATGCAATTCAGAACTTTAAAACAAAAAATAGTCCATAGAATTTCACTAAACAAATTAGCAACAATTTTTTGTTAACTCGTAGAAGCAGGAACGTTAGTAAAATTGTTACTAACGTTTTTTGTTAGGATGGCAGAAGCAGGCCTCTGCTGATAGGCTGCACCTCTAAGGTGTGGTATTTGTTGAAGTCGAAGGTTTACAGGTCAACAATGTAAACAAATACATAGTCGCTTGGTGTATGTCCAAAATATTTGTTAAGAATCCTTATTTCTGACTTTCACCGGAGAATGTCAACATTCACCATGCACTAATGGTGAAAGTTGAGTATTTCTGAGATTTACATTTTCTTCTCTGTAATTCAGCCGCGATACATTTTTCGCCACTCTTTCTGGGAGGAATGACAAAGAACGTAAAACACACAGTACATTTTTAATGAGCAAAGAAAATAATAATGAATAGTAAAAAAAATTCTGAAACATAAATATTGGTACACAATACTGCATATTTGTTTCACCTAGTTTTAAGTGGTGCCATGAACTTCTCTTCATCATCATTTATTATACCGTCAAAACGGTTTAAATATCTATAATCCAGTCAACGTTTTAAACGTTTTAATCCAAAGGTTTGTTGTATACAAGTTTGTAAAAAGCTATCATATGCCTGACAAAGAGCTCCTTAAAGAAACAAAGCCATGACACTTGATACCTATGGCCATCTTATACCGATAGCCAGATCGTCCGCATAGATATTTCCTTTGGAGGGAAGAGTAAATATTTATCTCGATGTAAATGCCGGAGTTCAGCAGAATGTAGAGCACACAATATTCTATGTATTTATGAGAATATTTTTTTTTCTATCTAAGTCGGTTATTTGCGAGCTGGCTAGCATACCTGATTGAGCTTCCCTTCTGATATTAGCGTCTAGTGGAAAGCTGTCAGACCAATATTCATGAGAAAACAAGAATTGGCTAGAATTGGAAAGCAAAACCAGACCGCAGATGGAAAGTTTTACTGGCTGGGGGTTTTAAGTACATTATTGTACTCAGGGCTGTATCCTGGATTTTTTTTCAGTTATTTTTTACAAACGGAGTTTTTTCAGAGGGGGGGGGGAACTAATTTTTAATTAGTTAACTTAATGTAACATGTTAATGGAAGTTGGGCAACTAATAATAATGCTGAGCGAAAGACTAACAAAGAACAAATTTGCAAAGTGACGCTGAACTGTAACATGGCGAATACATTGTGAAGTTCTTGACGTTTTTCAAGGTTGAAAGAAGTCACTGTAGTTTCTGTCCAGCAGACATAAAATCAGCTTCTTCAATATTGATTAAGCGTCAATCAGCTCATTAATGTACATATAAATATATATTTATGGACTTCTTATACAGGTGTAAAATGTTATTTATTTTTTATTTACTGAGTTTATGTTCAAATGCCAAAATTTAGCAGAATTCATAGTGTCGATAAAACGATTTAAATTCTTTTTTACTGTACACAGATGTTTCTCTAATGCTAGGTGTCATAACATTAGTATAGTTGGGACAAATTAAAAGATTAATGTTGGAAGAACAGTTTGCACGTGAGTCGTTACGCACTTTATTTCTTAGGAGCAAATCCTTCCCCCCCCCACCAAATAAAAGAACTTAAGCTTTCTAAGAGCCACCCATTCATTTCTTGTTAAAACGGCTTTTACAATTCATCTGCTATTCGTATGTTGTTTTTATGGATTAAATAAAAAAACTTTTTCCACAAAATGGGTTTTTCGAAGAAAAGTAAAGAACTCCAAAAGTAAAGAAAAGTAAAGAAAAGTTAAACTAAGAATGAGCAAAAATAAAATCAAATAATCTATCAAGCGTGAAATTAGCATAAATCAGCATTGATAAATAAATGAAACCCAAAACGAACAGAAATTACAATAAATAAACGAGTCAACCTCAAAACGAGCAGAAATTAACATGAGTAGGGCTCAAAACCCTATGCCTTTTCAAGGCCAGAACATAATTTGCACTTTACTGAAAAAATATAAATGTTTTTACTTTTATAACTTTAATAAATCAAATAATATTAATATTTTGATTACTAAATATCAGTATATGTATATTAAACTGACAATGCACATTCATTTGTATTTTTTTCAGTAAAGTGCAAATTATGTTCTGGCCTTGGGAAGGCATAGGGGTTTTGAGCCTTACTCATGTTAATTTCGAATGAGCCCTTTTCGAAGTTTCTACGATAACTCCTTCGATACGAAGTGCCCTGGTCTAAAGGAAAAAAAAATAATACATTGTGCCAACATCGTTCTTTACTTTGGAAGCGCGATTGCGCTGTCTATCATATGGAAAAAGACAATGAAAAGTATATCTCCTTATAATGAATACTAAATAAAATTAGCGCATAAGTCTTCCAAACTGTCTATTCCCCCTAGACAACGGTGTACTGTCAATAATGCCAGACCTATAAGATAGGTTAAACTCTTTTTTGTTTTAGATTTATATTAATTAAAAAAAACTTTTTCCACAAAATAAGTTTTTCAAAGAAAAGTAAAGAACTCCATTAAACAAAAAATGAGCAAAAATAAAATCAAATAATCTACCAACCGTGAAACTACCACAAATCAGCATCGATAAATAAATGAAACCCAAAACGAACAGAAATTACAATAAATAACCGAGTCAAACTCAAAAAGAGCAGAAATTAACATAAGTTGGGTTCAAAACCCTCATGCCTTCCTAAGGCCAGAACATAATTTGCACTTTACTGAAAAAATATAAATTTTTTTACTTTTATAACTTTAAAAAATCAAATAATATTAACATTTTGAATACTAAATATCAGTATATGTATATTAAACTGACAATTCACATTCATTTGTATTGTTTTTATTCACATAGGGGTTTTGAGCCAAACTTTTGTTAATTTTTGCTCGTTTTGAGTTTGACTCGGTTATTTATTGTAATTTCTGTTCGTTTTGGGTTTCATTTATTTATCGATGCTGATATGTGGTAGTTTCACGCTTGGTAGATTATTTTATTTTATTTTTGCTCATTTTTTTACTGGAGTTCTTTATATTTCTTTGAAGAAATTATTTTGTGGAAAAAGTTTATTTTAAATTAATTTCTGTTCGTTTTATATTTACATAGTCTTTTCAGAGAAAAAGAAAATAATACATTAAATCTTTTCTTTTTTAAGAATTCATAGCTTGGCCTGCTATTTGTATCCTGGAGAAAAATTTTCAGCAATTTTTAACAACATTCACCCTCTTAAAAATCTGGACGCAAATAGTAGTGTTTAATTTAGTTTCATACCTCCTCTAGTTGACCTGAAATGGAAAAATTGATACCATTCGCAAAAAAATCTGTTTACTTTCTTTGATAGCTTTGATACACTTACGATATTTTGATTTGGTTAAATTTTATGAGCAGAAGCAGCCCCGAAAGTTTGTACATAATACCCTCAGTCGTTCTAGGGATACTGCTGAGATGCCTTATTGGGAATTCGCATTAACACAGTGCATTTTGATTTAATCTTACGGCAACATTTAGTTTTTAAACATAAAGTCAAATGGGAGGGTGGGCGTGGGAGGGGGATTAGTTTCCCTTCAATCACTTTCGACTATTAAAAAGGGCATCAGTCCTTTCTATTTTCAATCGAATGAGTCCTTTTCGAAGTTCCTACGACAACTCCTTCGATACAAAGTGCCCTGGTCTGAACAACAACATAAACAAAAAAAAATAATACATTATACCCACATCGATGTTTTCTATAAAAATGTCAAGCCTTCCAATCACTTTCGACTATTAAAAATGGCACTAGGCCTTTCGATTTCCAATCGAATGAGCCCTTTTTGAGTTTCTACGACAAAACTCCCTATAAAAGCCTTATATGCCCCCAGGACATAAATTACAACCCTTACTCCAAGGGCTGTGAGGGTGGTTGTCATCCTCTAAGGCCTAATTTCCAGAACTTTCAACTACGTTAAATAAAATGGCTATCTCAAAATTTTGATTGGATGTGTCTGGGAAAATGGTGGGCGTGAGAGGGCGTTAGTCTTTCTCCAATCACTTTCAACTATTAAAAAAGGCACTAGCCCTTTCAATTTCCAATCAAATGAGCCCTTTTGAAGTTTCTACGACAGCACTTTCAATAAAAACTTATATGCCCCCAGGGGATAACATACAACCGTCGCCCTGAGGGTTGGGGGGGGGGGGCTGTCATCCTCAAAGACCTAATTTCCAGAATTTTCTTCTACGTTGAGCAAAATGGCTATCTGAAAATTTGATTGGATGTGTTTGGGGAATGGTGGGCGTGAGAGGGGGGTTAGTTACCCCCTAATCACTTTCGACTATTAAAAAGAGCACTAGCCCTCTCAATTTCAAATTGAATCAGCCCCTTTTGGAGTTTTTACGACAACTCTATCATTAAAAACTTTATATGCCCCCAGGGCATAACTTATAACCTTTGCCCTGGGAAATCTGGGGAGTTGGTCATCCGTAAATACATAATTTCCAGAACTTTCAACTACGTTGAACTAAATGGCTATCTCTAAACTTTTATTGAATGTGTTTCGGGAAATGAAGGGCGTGAGAGGGGGGTTAATTACTCTCCACTGACTTTCGACTATTAAAAAGGGCAATTTCAATTTCCAATCAAATGAGCCCTTTTTGAAATTTTTACAACAACTTTCTATATAAACCTTATATGCCCCCAGGGCATAACTTACAACCCTTGCACTGAGGGCTGTGAGGGGGTTGTCATCCTCAACGACCTTATTTACAGAACTTTAAACTACGTTGAACAAAACTGATATCTCAAAATTTTGATTGGATGTGTTTGGGGAAATGGTGGGCGAGAGAGGGGGGTTAGTTGCCCTTCGATCACTTTCGACTATTAAAAGGGCACTAGCCCTTTCAATTTTCAATTGAATGAACCCTTTTTGATGTTTTTACAACATCGCTTTCTATAGAAACCTTACGTGCTCCAAGGGCATAACTTACAACCCTTGCCCTGAGGGTAGTGGGGGGGATGGGTCGTCATCCTTAAAGACTTAATTTTCAAAACCTTCAACTACGTTGAATAAAATGTCTATCTAAAAATTTTGATTGGATGTGTTTGGGGAAAAAGTGGGCGTGAGAGGGGCGTTAGTTACCCTCAAATCACTTTCGACTATTAAAAAGGGCACTAGCCCTTTCAATTTCCAATCGAATGAGCCCTTTTTCAAGTTTCTACGACAAAGATTTCAATAAAAACCTTATATGCCCCCAAGACATAACTTATAACCCTTGCCCTGAAGATTGTGGGGGGAGTGTCCTGCTCAAAGGAATAATTTCCTGAACTTTAAACTGCGTGGAACAAAATGGCTATCTAAAAATTTTGATTGGATATGTTTTGGGAAATGGTGGGCGTGGAAGGGGTGTTAGTTTCCTTCCAATCACTTTCGACTATTAAAAAGGGCACTAGCCCTTTCAATTTCCAATCGAATGAGCCCTTTTTCAAGTTTCTACGACAAAGATTTCAATAAAAACCTTATATGCCCCAGGGCATAGCTTACAACCCTTGCTCCGACGGTTGTGGGGGAGTGTCCTCCTCAAAAACATTATTTCTATCTGGAAATCCACAACACTGAACAAAATGGCTATTTAAAAATTTTGATTGGATGTGTTTGGGGAAAAGGTGGGCGAGAGAGGGGGCTAGTTGCCCTCAAATCACTTTCGACTAGTTAAAACGGGCACTAGATCTTTCAATTTCCAATCAAATGAGCTCTTTTTCAAGTTTTTACGACAAACATTTCAAAAAAACTTATATGCACCCAGGGCATCACTTATAACCTTGCCCTGAAGACTCTGGGGGGAGTTTCCTTCTCAAAGGTATAATTTCCTGAACTTTAACTGTGTGGAACAAAATTGCGATCTCAAAACTTTGATTGGATGTGTTTCGGGAAATGGTGGGCGTGGAAGGGGTTTTAGTTGCCTTTCAATCACTTTCGACTATTAAAAAGGCTACAAGCCACTCCAATTTCCAATTGAATGAACCCTTTTCGAAGTTTCTACGACAACTTCTTCGATACGAAGTGCCCTGCTCCAAAGGAGTAAAATAATAAATAATACGTTTTGCCAACATAGTTCTTATATGCCCTCAGGGCATAACTTAAAACCGTTGCGCCGAGGGTTGTGGGGGAGTGTCTTCCTCAAAACATATTTTCTATCTGGAAATCGAATACGCTGAACAAAACGGCTATCTCAAAATTTTGATTGGATGTGTTTGGGGGAATGATGGGCGTAAGGGGGGGGGGGGGCTAGTTGCCCTCCAATCACTTTCGACTATTAAAAAGGGCACTACCCCTTTGAATTTCCAATCGAACGAGCCTTTTTTAAGTTTCTACGACAACGCCTTCTATAAAAACCTTATATGCCCCCAGGGCATAACTTACAACCCTTGCCCTGGGGGCTATGGGGGATTGTCCTCCTCAAAAACATAATTTATATCTGGAAATCCACAACACTGAGCAAAATGGCTATCTAAAAATTGTGATTGGATGTGTTTGGGGAAAAGGCGGGCGAGAGAGGGGGCTAGTTGCCCTCAAATCACTTTCGACTATTAAAAAGGGCACTAGACCTTTGAATTTCCAATCGAATGAGCCCTTTTTCAAGTTTCTATGACAAAGATTTCAATAAAAAACTTATATGCTAACCCTTGCCCTGAAGACTGTTGGGGGAGTATCCTGCTCAAAAGTATAATTTCCTGAACTTTAACTGCGAGGAAGAAAGTGGCTATCTCAAAATTTTGATTGGATGTGTTTGGGGAAATGGTGGGTGTGGAAGGGGTGTTATTTGCCTTCGAATTACTTTCGACTATTAAAAAGGGCACAAACCATTTCAATTTCTTATCGAATGAGCCCTTTTTGAAGTTTCTACGACAACGCGTTCTATAAAAACTTTATTTGCCCCCAGGTCATAACTTACAACCCTTGCCTGGCGGCTAATAGGGGGTTGTCATCCTCAAAGACCTAATTTACAGAACTTAATACTACGTTGAATAAAATGGCTATCTCAAAATTTTGATTGGATGTGTTTGGGGAAAAGGTAGGCGTGAGAGGGGGGTTAGTTGCCCTCCAATCACTTTCGACTATTAAAAATGGGTCTAGCTCTTTGAATTTCCAATCGAATGAGTCTTTTTTGAAGTTTCTACGACAACGCCTTCTATAAAAACCTTATATGCTCCCAGGGCATTACTTACAACCCTTGCCCTGATGGCTGTGGGGGAGTGTCCTCCTCAAAAAATAATTTCTATCTGGAAATCAACTACGTTGAACAAAATAGTTATCTCAAAATTTTGATTGGATGTGTTTGGGGGAATGATGGGCGTTGGGGGAGCTAGCTGCCCTCCAATCACTTTCGACTATTAAAAAGGGCACTAGCCCTTTGAATTTCCAATCGAATGAGCCTTTTTGAAGTTTCTACGACAGCACCTTCTATAAAAATCTTATATGCCCCCAGGGCAAAACTTACAACCCTTGCCCTGAAGGCTGTGGGGGAGTGTCCTCCTCAAAAACATAATTTCTATCTTGAAATCAACTACGCTGAACAAAATGGCTATCTCAAAATTTTGATTGGATATGTTTCGGGAAATGGTTGGCGTGGAAGGGGTATTAGTTGCCTTCCAATCACTGTCGACTATTAAAAAGGGCACAAGCCACTCCAATTTTCAATTGAATGAGCCCTTTTCGAAGTTTCTACGACAACTTCTTCGATACGAAGTGCCCTGCTCTAAAGGCAAAAAAATAATAAATGGTACATTGTGCCAACATCGTTCTTATATGTCCTGAGGGCATAACTTAAAATTCTTGCCCCGAGGGTTGTGGGGGAGTGTCCTCCTCAAAAACCTATTTTCTATCTGGAAATCAACTACGCTGAACAAAATGGCTATCTCAAAACTTTGATTGGATGTGTTTGGGGGAATGATGAGTTGCCCTCCAATCACTTTCGACTATCAAAAAGGGCACTAGCCCTTTGAATTTCCAATCGAATGAGCCTTTTTTTTGAAGTTTCTACTACAAAGCCTTCTATAAAAACCTTACTAGCCCCCAGGGCATAACTTACAACCCTTTCCCTGAAGGCTGTGGGGGAGTGTCCTCCTCAAAAACATATTTTCTATCTGGAAATCAACTACGCTGAACAAAATGGCTATCTCAAAACTTTGATTGGATGTGTTTGGGGGAAAGATGAGCTTGGGGGCTAGTTGCCCTCCAATCACTTCCGACTATTAAAAAGGGCACTAGCCACTCCAATTTCCAATCGAATGAGCCCTTTCCGAAGTTTCTATGACAATTCCTTCGATACGAAGTGCCCGGGTATGGAGGAAAAATAAATAAAACATTGTGCCCACATCGTTCATAACTTAGGCAGCGCTATTGCACTGCCTATGATATAAGAATGTTCTATTATATATTTTACTATATTTTTTTATAAGTTATATTTTTATTAGCTTCTTTGTTTTAGTCACGTTTCTATTTTGCTGAGTATTTTACTATTGATCATTTAGCCGAATTATTCGCCTAAGCTTTATTTTAATCACTGTCTTCGGCAATTTCCCTAGTTCTACATAACCTTTTGTTATTTGCATATTATTATTGTTTTAGAATGAACACTACATTGTTTTTGCGTTACCTTTCCTCCAGATCTAGTAACTGCTCTGCCGTTGTTCTAACTTATATTATTTAAAATTATTTAATGCGCTAAAAAAGTTTTCTTAAATATCCTTTATCTCACAATTAAACTGAACCAAACTAAAGTATATAAACATCCTTGAACACATTAGAGTATGTTGGTGACGTCAATATCCCCCAACAAAAATTCAATTCAGGAAAGTAAACAAAGCCATAAAAGGGATTCTCTAAATGCAAGAGTGTTTTCTATCATGGCGTCTGTCCTTGCAAAAGGATAAAGATATTTATCCTCGATAGCATTCCTGGCATAGAAGGATAAGAATAACGATTCCTAAAAGAGGAGTGGAGTCTTCTATGCCTTTTTTTAATCAATCTTAAATAGAAGCAGACGCATTTGGATTTTCTTCCTCAAATAATTTACGAGCAATAATATACTGTGTTTGACCTGGGTTTCCATTTTCTCGTCGTTTCCTCGATAGCATTCCTGGCACAGAAGGATAAGAATAATGGTTCTTGAAAGAGGAGTGAGAACTTTTTCCTCTTTTTTTTTAATGGAAGCAGACGTATTTGTATTTTCTTCCTTAAATCATTTATGAGCTACAACATATTATGTTTTATCATGGTTTCCATTTTCTAGTCAGGTCCTCGATGCAATTCCTGACCCTGAATGACAATAGTTGCGATTCCTGAAAGAAGAGTGGTATCTTCTGCCTGAGTAGGGTTTCCATTTTCTCCTCGTAAAAAATGTATGGCGTGTTTATAATATGGATTTAAAACTCAATGTAGGCATTCTGGATCTAGTCTTCACGGCAGCAGCATTTTAAAAGTGACCGCATTCATGAATACAAAAATAAACAAATATAAGAAAAGAAAAGCGGCAAAAAAACGCCAATGATTTCAAATTACAAACAGTTTCATGTAATTTAATGTAATAATGAAAACAAAATTAAGAAAATTGCTTAAAAATTTATACATATTCTTAATATACATACAAAAGCCGTATTGGGGGGGATATACAATTTTTTTTTGGGGGAGGGGTACAAAAATCTTTAAAAAACACATCAAAAATTTGTTTATATTCATTTTTGTTACGTTTGTTTACGAGTCGGACAAACATTTCAGGGGGGGGGTCAACTCCCCAATAAGTCACTTCAATAATTCCAGTACATATATAGCACACGATACTATAATACCCATCATTGAGCTGCTATAGCAACCCAAAGAGAAATACTTTAGTGGCTGTATCTAAGGAATTATTGATCAAAAACGCCGGCCATGTGTTGGAAAAAAATATCGAAGGATTGGCGTAAAGTTTTGAATTACCCCGGGGGGGGGGGCTTAACCATGTTACTAAAATAATTGTTTCTATTCAGAATATTCCTGAGCGAAGCCGTAAGATTCTTATGAGGGAATTGATCCCATCCTGAGCTTAGCCAAGGAGGGGTCTTCGCCCCCTCCCAACTTAACACCTATGCTATTAAGAGGTTTTTGATCATAAAAAAGAACAAAAAAACGACAAAATTACAATTTCCCTAAATTAAATAGGCAACCTTTTATTTGGTTTTACAGGAAATAAAATTAGGATAATAAAATCACTTTGAAGTTCACGAGTCCCCAGCAAAGTAAGGTTCAAAGTATAAACACATCACTGGACTTGATAAGGAAGTTGTATGGTCATTTTTGTTTCAGTCATTTATTATTCTAAAGCGTTGTATTGGCAAAATTGTCTCTGTTTGGAGTTTCGTCCATAGGCCAAAAAAAATACTAGTGATTCTATTTTATAAATATTTGTTATTTGAGCTCAATTTTGTGCAAGCTCTTATCTTTCAATTTCATATGCGATATTAAAAAATGAAAGTACTCCTTAAATAGTGAGATAAAAAAAAAAACCTTGCAGATTATCTGCTTCGAAGTTTCGCAATTCAGTTTGAAAACAATTGGATAATAGGAATGTTTTGGTTTACTTTAAGGTAACTTTTTTCCTTCCCAAAGATTAGCAATACATATTGGAATCTCAGTTTATAAACTGAATCCGTTCCTAAAGGTTAGAATGTGAATGAATGAACTCTGTTCAAGGATGAACTGAATTTGTTCTTGGCGGATCGAAATCACATAAGTGCTGCCACCAAACTCTTGTAAGAATGTGAAAAAAATGCAATAGTGTTAAACTTAATCTTCAAATTATTAATAATAGGAGCACTGACTTCGAAAAAATTGGACCAAAAAAGTTTTTTTTGGTCATGAAGTTTGTTAGAAGTTCGTTCCTGAATAAACTAAATTGAACGATTGAACCTGAATAAACCCCATACTTTTGAAAGAATCGCTTTAAAAAAGTTTGAATTAAACCTAGATCCTAGTACCAGGACCCTAGTGAAAATACATAATTTCACGCAGCAATTGATAACACACAAAATGAATAGACACAATATTTTATATAATATTGTTTCATCTGTAACCAATAGTTGACGGTGAACTTGTAAGGTATCAGACACTTATACAGGAGGGGGCACTTATGCCCCCCCTGGGATGTTGTTTTGATTTTAAATTCACTAATTTGCAATTTTTTTCAAAGTGATACCCCCTTGAAACAAATTCATTTGTACGTGGTTGACGAGAACAAGTCTTGACTCTGTGTTGAGTTCCAATTTACTGATCGAAGAATGTGTCTTGTTGTGAACGTTGTTTCGCAATTAAGATATGTCTGTTCAGATGAATGTGATGAGTAGAAATACCAATAATAAAAAAATTCAGCTTTTAAATCAAGCTGGGGTTCGTAAGGCTTGTTTTTCCTAAGCCCCTATAAATCACCACTCCACTTTTCTGAAAACAGGCAAAAATGAAAAATCAAAGTTCATAAAATATATATTTTTAAAATGTAAAGCATTGGTAAAAGCATTGGAAGGGAAAAAAAGTTGGATTTTTTATTCGCTCTGATTTTAGTCTTCGGTCGGCTATTTATTTTAGATGCTCATCATTTTCCAATTTATGTAAAAATGTCCCACGTAAGAAGCCATATTATTAACGACTCGTGTATAAAATATTTACTTCGTATTTCAAGCTTAAAGACTAAATTACTTGCAAAGTTCTCTTTCACTGCTGAGGTGCTGCCCACTTTAGAGGATCATGTGCACCATGTTTCCTGCACCATGCGTTACGGCAGTGGCTCTCAACAATTTTTTAGGGGGTAACTGGCCGGCCAAAAAGAAGAAATAAAACAACCCTTTAATTCTAGGACTGTCAATTTTATTTATAATTTAGCTATGCTGTACTTAGTACCGGTAACTGAGAGGGGTACCTAAAATGTTGTGTGGGTAAAAAGGGGTACAGCTTCCAAATAAGTTTGAGAACCACTGCGCTAGAGAACTATAGCCTATTATGTTTGGTGCTAAATGTCTCCCTCGTTACACCCTCACAGGAAGTTCCCGTTTCCTTTAAATATTTCTTTATGCCAGTATTCCTTTAATTTCAGACAAACCAGCATACAAATAGTTTTGCCCCCCTAGACCCATTTTAGGTCTATTCATATTCGAAAACTCCATATTTCTAAGAATTTTATTTTTGTTTCTTTCAAAACTAAAAATTTCTCAGAGCGGTACCATGTTTCCTTCAGTGTTGCCACGTTGCACTGTGAATATTAATAAGAAAACTAATTATTTCAATTTGACAACGCTTTTTATCCGTAGAGTTTACAGCATTAACAAGCTGTTTGATTCCTATAAAAACAGCTACAACTTCAAAAGATAGCTACATTTTCTTAGGTTGTTTGGTACCATGTATTTTTAGCTTATTTTTGGCGGATTCTTCACCCATCTTTTGTTCTATTTCGTCTGAACTACTCTGAAGAACTACTTATAGAGGTTTTTTTTTATTAAAAAATTCCTGACCTTCTTACTTTTTCTTAGATATATATATAGTAGTGTAAGTTTCCACCAAACTAATTCCATACAATTAGATTCAATTTCCACTGTCCATTGGTATTGTATCATTTGGTGCGTTTGCTTTCTAGAAGTTTTCCCCTTGAAACTGAGTGTTCAAGGAGAGATTGTCGGCAAATATTTACAGCCTCTAGAAATTTTCATGGAAAAAAATGAAGAAGTCTTTACAATAAAATCCAGATGCAATGATAAACATAATGTAATAGTTAAACATGCGTGAGGATGTAATGATAAACAATAGAAAAATGGTTACACATGTATGTAAAACAGGACTTAAAAATACTCTACTAGACACTTTCTACCTAAGAAAAAAACAGTTATAGTAAATGCTTTACGACGTCAAAAATATTTTTATAGGCCGAAAGACCATTTTTCTAGGTTGTCTGAACACAGTAATAAAGAGGGACTACTTTTAAAAAACTAATTGACTAGCAAAAAATTAAAGTTAAAGTTTCACACAGAGATTCCGATCAGGGGAAATTTAGAATTGTACCGTGTTTGGTAAAATTTAGAGGTACTAGTACAGTGCGGTACATTTAGAGGGGTTTTGGTACCCATTTTTCTGTGCATTTTGGGTTTACCTGCTCCTTTCTTACTCGGGTATCTGTTCAAGCCTTAGTTTATCAAAATTTTCTTCTTTTTATGGCAAAATTTTAACATGTTGTTCAGATGGTACAAATTAGGCTTTTGTGATACAATTTTAGTTGGAAAGATGGTATGTAACTATGGAAAAGAAATATATTTTTTCTCTTGGGTCGGACGTTGTTATAACTCCGATTATCTAAATGAGGAAAGTACTTCAAACTAGGCCTAGAAAATTACAATAGAAATGGATGTTAATCTCTTTTGATTTTGGACAGTCAATAAAGAAACGAAGAGAATTAATTACATTTAATAAATAAATAAAAATAAGAAAGTTAAATAGTAGAATCACGCTGTAACTATACAAACATGAAAAAGCTTCGCTATTGTTTCATAACTGAATTTTCAAATGAGCCTCAGTCTCTCTACACAAAAAATATAAAAACCTGTGGCCACTGCTCTTCTGGTTCCAATTCATTTTGTTTAGGAATATCAAAATGCATTAAAGGTACATAAACGAGCAAAGGTACCTTTGTTCCACTTTGTAAAGGTACCCAATGTACCTTCAATAGTTTATGGAATGTTCTTTTCCACCTCTGGATGTATCTTTTCATAGAAATGCAGGCTCTGCTCAACTTTATTTTTCGAACTTAATAGCATGACTTAAAGCTAAATACTTAAATATAAAAACTAAAGCTAAAACTAAAAAACTTAAAGTAAAAAAGTTACTGTTTGTGCACAGTTCACGTCTCGTTATTGCTACATCGCAGACTTTTCAAATGAGCCCTTGCTCCAATGCTTGTCATGGCCCATTTCCTTTTCATGATAAATAAAAAAAAAAAAACAGATTTTTTATTGGAAGTAAGGAGCGACATTAAAACTTAAAACAAACAGAAATTATTCCGTATACGAAAGGGGCTGTCCCCTCCTCAACGCCTCACTCTTTATGCTAAAGTTTTTGATGGTTTAAAAAAAAGTTGTGAGAAAGAGTCTAACTTTAGCGTAAAGAGTGAGGCGTTGAGGAGGGGACAGCCCCTGTCATATACGGAATAATTTCTGTTAGTTTTAAGTTTTATTGTCGCTCCTTACTTTCAGTTGCAAAAACTTGTTTTTTTATTTAATTACATGAAGAGTTGTCCGAGTCTGCTATTTCAAAGTTTCAGTCATTTCATGGTTTTATCCCATGTTTTTGTTCTAGTTTGGTCTCTTTTTTTTCTTTGTAATTCATTGCTCCCATTTTTTCTTGTTGTTTATACAGGATTAAAATAAATTCTTATATTTGTAGGCAATTTTAGCTATACCTATGGCCTGCTGCAGGCATAAGTGTTTTGTTTTAAGAAAAGACATACTAAACATTATCTTCACTTTTTTTCTTCTCGAATACCCTCAATATATGCATTCAACTTCTACTATAAGATTGGTTTCCAAAAGGAAGAAAATGGGAAGATACTGAATAACAAGAAGCAGTAATGAGAAGAAACTAAAAAACTAGTCTAAGATCAATAGAATTCATATATGAAAAATATTTCGCCTATATGATTAACAAAGCGCTCTGGATGTTTCAGAAAGCCAAATATTGCAACTGTTGAAAAATTGGCTCAACAGTAAAGAGCAACCTGTAGCACGTAGTTAACGTAAGTTGAAAACACATCTTGAAAAATACCGCTTAGCAAGAAATTTTTTCATTAAGTTTTACCAGAAAGGATCAAATGTATCAAAGACACACAATGGCCAAATGCATCTTAGGTTCATTTACAAAAATAGCGTGTGGATATGTTCTTTCCACCTGTGGATTTAGTTTTTCAAGGAAACGCAAGCTCTGCGCAACTTCATTTTCCAAATGAAATAGATCGATTCGAACAACTTAATAATTCCTAAGTTGAGTATTCCTGTCAGTGTGGTTTACCTGGTTAGACTTTCAGAGGGTAATAAAAACTAAACACTCCCATTGAGCTCAAGATCCAAGAACTGCAGCAATTGATCTATGCCATTATAAAATAAACGTAGCCCAGATCATGTGTGTCTTGAAGTTTGTGTTTTAAAAGGCGAAGGGGGGAAATGTCGATAACAACTGGACCTGTGTGGAATACACATGAAGTCAGGTCAGGTCTATGACAACTTATTATAAAATTCTTTTATATACTTCCAGCTCCACCATGTACAGACTATTCTGGAGATAGATGCTTATAAGAAAACGAAAAGTTTCTTCAAAAGTGCAATTCTTTTTAATGGTAGGGCTTCTAATCTTAAGGCTGATTTTCTAGCTTCGGTTTTTCGAGACAAACAAACAAAAATGGGCTTTTTTTGTAAACAACTTTTCATTCTTGTCATTGTTTTAAGCTCGCAATATTTCTTTTTTTTGTTTATGGCTTTATTCACTATTTTACTAATCTACTTCTGTCTTTATGAGTTCTTTGCCAAATTTACATTGTATTCAAAGGATTTGTTAAATAGAATACCTTCTGATCAAATCAAACCCTGTGAATTTTATTTCCCTGGAAGAATTGCCACTATTTGTCAGAAAGCAATAACATGGCAAACACCACTATATATATAAATGTATATATATATATATATATATATATATATATATATATAGATATATGATATATATATATATATATATATATATATATATAATATATATATATATTATATATATATATATACATATATATATATATATATATATATACATATATATACACACATATATATATATATATATATATATATATATATCTATATATATATATATATATATATATATATAATATATATATATATATATAGTATATATATATATATATATATGTATATATATATGTATATATATATGTATATATATATGTATATATATATGTATATATATATATATATATATATATAATATATATATATATATTATATATATATATATATATATATATATATATATATATATACATATATATATACATATATATATATATATATATATAATATATATATATATATATATATATATATATATATATATATATATATATATATATATATACTATTATATATATATATATATATATATATATATATATTTATATTTTCAATACTTCTAAGGCGGCTTTGACCATTTAAACGGAGATAAAAATTAAATTTGGATTTTATATTTACTATACTTGTACATTGTATAGTTTTTTTTAACGCCATACTTTTTCAAACGGCGTAAGTAACAGTTCTTATAAACGAGATTGAGAGTCATAAAAAGGTCTCTCCTGATGATTTTTTTATTTGTTTTTTTTTTTTTTAATAAAAGAGCTTGCATAAAAAATTACAGTCACGTATAAAAACATTAACATTTAATCGGTTAGTTATCAATACAAATTATTATAAAATTTTCTTTTATTTTTTTACAAGAGAGAAAAAGATTAATTAAAACGCCTACACCCTGTTGTAGCACAGTGGATTGATACCCAGCTTGGCAGTGCGGGGCCCAGGGTTCGATTCCTGCCGCAGCAAGGTTAGGCGACAAGCTTGCTGCTTGTTCCTGTAAAAACACCCAGCAACTGCAGCGTCGATTTGACACCCTCTGCGCCAGCAATGCCTCAGGAGGATCTGTATCCTTTTTTTTATTATACTTTAAGGCTCATATACTTTTATTATTTAACATTTAAGGCTCATTATTATAATCACGAAAACAGTCAACGCCATATTGATCGCTAATGTAAAATATTTTGAAACACATTTGCACTGTTAGTAATAATTGTAGCCTTGAGTTTTAGGAAGATATTAGCTGCAAGATTATTTCTTTTTGCTTTTACTTTTTTGATTATTACTTATTACTTTTAGTTGTTAGATATCGACTATGTTGAACAAAATGGCTATCTCAAAATTTTGATCGGGTGACTTTGGGAAAAAGAGCGTGGGAGGGGGCTTAGTTGTCCCCCAATTTTGATCACTGAAAGGGAGCTAGAACTTTTAATTTCCGTTAGAATGAGCCCTCTCGCGATATTCTAGGACCACTGGGTTGATACAATCACTCCTGGGAAAAAACAACAAAAAAAACAAATATACACGCATCGGTGGCATCTTTCTTCTGGCAAAAGATACAAAATTCTACATTTTTGCTGATAGGAGCTTGAACCCTCTACAGTAGAATTATCTGATGCGCTGAATCTGGTAGTATGATTTCCATCAAGATTCTATGACTTTTAGTGTGTTTCCCCCTTTTTTCGAAAATAAGGCAAATATTTTCAGGCTCGTAACTGTTCATAGGTAATACTAAACTTGATTAAACTTATATATTTTAACTCAGCATAAAAATCTGATTAATTTGATGTATCTATTGGTATAAAAATTCCGTTTTTTTAGATTTTCGGTTATTAATGAGCCGTGGTCGCTCCTTACTTGCAGTTCGTTACCACGACCTGTTTGATATCTAACCAAATGTCCTAAAAGTTAAGTGGCTGTGGCCACGGAAGTAGCTAGACATTTACAATGGAGCGGAGGAGAAGTACCCAGTGAGGGGATGTCAATTTACCGTCTTGTCTTTGCTTTATATCTTTATTTTATATCTTTGTTCATTCAGATCTTTGCTTTATTAAATGAAAAAAAAACAAGTTTTTTTAACTGAAAATAAGGAGCGACATAAAAACTTAACACGAACAGAAATTATTCCGTATATGAAAGGGAATGTCCCCTCCTCAACTACTACTACTACCGCTAACAACTCACCGCAGCACCAAGTCGCCTGAGGCCAACACAGCTACGCACGCTCCTCCTCCATCCCAATCTATTCAAGGCCTCCGTTTTTACACCCTCCCAGGAAGCTCCGATTTCCTTTAAATCTTACTGTATGACGTCCTCCTACCCCAGACGAGGACAACTTGCTTTTTGTTTAGCCCTAGACGGTTGGCCGAAAAGGACAATCTTCGGAAATCTGTCATCCTTCATCCGTACAACGTGCCCTAGCCACCTCAACCTTTCTTTCATTATAGCTCTAGAGAGTGGTATTGAACCACATTTTTCATACAGCCTATTGTTTGAAATACGGTCAGTCAGCTGGGTACCAATAACAATCCGTAAGCAATTTCTCTGGAAAACATCTAGCAAATCTTCATCCACTTTTCGGAGCGCCCATGCTTCAGAGCCATTTTTGACCACCGTCATCAATGTAGCTTCTAATATTCTAATCTTGGTTTGCAGGCTTAACTTCCTATTCTTCCAACTTTTTTTCAACTGTGAAAAAACACCCTGAACCTTGGCTATTCTACTTTTAACATCTTCACTGCTCCCACCATCTTTACTAATAATACTACCAAGGTAAGTGAAGCTGTCCACCTGATCAATCTTTTAGTTACCCAACGTCACCTTTTCATCTTCACTTATTCTTAGCCTTAGTGACTTAGTCTTCTTAACATAATTTTCAAACCTATTCTAGCACCCTGAACTCGCAAAACCTCTAAAAGTTCATTCATTTTGCTCACACTTTCATCTAAGATGCTTTCATCTAGGATCCAGGAGACTTTTTCCTCCCCATTTGACTCCGTGGTCTCCCTTTACCTTTCGTGTGCTCCTTAAGACAAAGTTCATCAAAATAATCCATATAAAGGGGGATAGAACACAATCCTGCTTAACTCCTTATTTAATACAAAACCAGCTGCTAACCTCATTTCCTACCTTAACCGCAGTAGTGTTATTCTTGTACATAGCACTGATCACTTTAATGTATTTGTCTGGTATACCATGCAAGGATAGAACCTTCACTAAAGCTCTTCTATCAACAGAATCGAACGCTTGCTCATAATCTATTAAACTGAGGACCAAAGGTGTTTGACAACTCAGGCACTTCTCAGTTATTAACCTAAGAGTGAAAATTTGGTCGACACATCCTCTACCTTTTCTAAAACCGCACTGTTCTTCTCTTAAAACTTTGTCTACGGCATCTCTTAGTCTAAGAAGTATCATATCACTAAGTAATTTGCCACCTACAGAGATGAGACTAATGCCTCGATAATTACCAAACTCACTTTTATCACCTTTCTTATAAAGTGGCTTTCCCCTGTTAGGCACTTCCCTTTTTTCAAAAATCATATTCATAATATTCAGTAACTTATTTCTAACCTCAGAGCCACCATATTTAAGAAACTCATTTACCACCCAATCATCACCTGGAGCCTTATTACTTTTTAATCCTTTTAGTACTGTCGCTAATTCTTCCTCACAAAACAAATCTTCCTTCACATCCAAGGTATCACAAACTTTTTGATTTTCCTCTATATCTTTTTATGCAACTCTATCTCGGTTTAGCAAATACTCAAAATGTTCTGCCCATCTCTCTTTAACTCTTTCCTTATCGCTAATTGTGGCCCCGTTCCTATCTTTAACTGGTCCAAGTCTGGATTGACTACTGCCTCTCAATTTATTAACATGCCAGTACAATATTTTATTATTATGCAGTCTAGCTGCATCTTCCAGATCCTCGGCAATTTTATCCATGGCCTCCACTTCACTCCTCCTTAGTTCATATTTTAATGTTTTCTCCACTTTCGTTACATTCCTTTTTTTATGTGATCTATCACTCAGATAATTCTTGTACTCAGGTAAGTCCCTTCTCCTTTCTATTAAACATAAAGCTTTTTTCACTATTATCCTTAGATGCAGTCCTAGCTTTCTTCCCTAAGACAGCTCAGGGGCGGATCCAGGATTTTTTTAGGGGGGTGGGCGCAAATTAGGTTGATCCCATAAACTTGCGTTAGGAGCAAGTATAATTAACGCAAACTTGCGTTAATTAAGTAAATTACAATACTTTAGACTACATTAGGGGGTGCCCCTCGCCCCCCTTCTGGACCCGCCACTGAGACAGCTTCAGCAACTGCACAGATTATTTTTCTAAAATTATTCCAACCATCCTCCACATTGTCAAATTTTAAACTCTCAAGTTTAGTATTCAGCTGTTCCTGGAAAGTTTCTCTCAAATTTCTCATCCTGGAGTCTACCAACATCATAACTTCCCGGGAGGTAATTACCCTTCTGAAATTTCAGCTTTAATTAACCCTAGGCATTACTAGATGGTGATCTTTACTTTTAACATCAATAACAGCACTCCTATATACCCATGTTGTATTGATCCTGCCAGTCTTCGGTTTACTATAACATAATCAATAAGATTTGCTGTCTTACCATCACGTGAATACCATGTTAACTTATGAGCCTTTTTATGACCAAACACGTGTTGGTTATAGCTAGATTGTTATACATACAAAATTGCAAAAGTCTGTATCCATTACTGTTTTCTTTTCCTACACCAAATTTACCTAGGCTAGGATACATCTATCCCTATTTCTTACCGACCTGGGCGTTAAAATCTCCTAGTAAAAACATCATATTTCTACCTGGGACCCTGTCTAATTGCTCCTGTAACTGTAAGTAAAATTCATCTGAGTCACTAGTCACGTCAGTCGGTTTACAGGGGCTTATACTATTATAACTGATACCCTGAACTTTTTATTCATAAAATGAGCAATTAGTATTCTATTATTAATACCTCCCCAGCCTAAACAAGACCTAGCAGCTTCCTTATTCATCACGAGCCCTACTCCCGATCTATGTACCCCATCCTTCCTGTCTGAGTAAACAAATTCTATATCACCTAATTTCATACTTCCTACCCCTGGGATATGAGTTTCTGAAACTCTAATAAGTCCAGTTCGAATCGTTTGATTTCGTCAGTCAAAATGTCGATACGATAGTCATTTTTTAACGTCGTAACATTCCAAGTTCCAATTTTCATGTTCTTTAAATCATTGAAATTATTTTGGCCCCAGGAAAAGCAATGATCCCGGATACCAGTGCAAGACGAGGAGAGACAACCCCCCTTATATACGTAACATTTTCTGTTCGTTTTAAGTTTTAATGTTGCCCCTAATTTTCAGTTGAAAAACTTTTTTTTATTTAATTTCTGATTTTTTTCAAATAATGCTGGGAAATCCAGCGTCCCCACCATGGAAATTCTCTTCCCCATGAAAAACTCCTCCATGAAAAGATCCTCCCTCGTAACCCATTCCTCCACCCCCCCCTCTATCATAAAAAATCCCCTGAAAATGTCTCTATACTTCCCAATAACCAATACTAGGTGTAACAATGGGCGAAGTTTATAACTTGCAGCCCTTCCCCCGGTGACTGTGGGAGATTAGTTCGTCCTCAAAGACATAGTTATTAGATTTTCGACTATAGCTGAACAAAATAGCTATTTCAAAATTGAGATCCGGTGACTTCGGGAAATAATGAGCGTGGGGAGGGGGCCTAGTTGCCCTCCAGTTTTTGGTAACTTAAAAGGGCACTAGAACTTTTAATTTCCGTTCGAATGAGCTTTCTCGCGACATTCTAGGACCACTGGGTCGATACGATCACCCCTGGGGAAAAAAAATAAATAAATACGCATCCGTGATCTTTCTTCTGGCGAAAAATACAAAATTCCGCATTTTTGCAGATTGGAGCTTGAGAACTCTACAGTAGGATTATCTGATATGCTGAATCTGATGTGATCTTCACACCATTTTTTGGGATGGTGTGAAAATTACTTTAGGGGGTTTCCCCCCTTTTTCGAAAATAATACAAATTTTCTCAAGCTCGTAACTTTTGATGGGTAAAACTAAACTTGATGAAATTTATATATTTAAAATCAGCATAAAAATACGATTCTTTTTATGCATTTATTGGTATTAAAATTCCGTTTTTTAGAGTTTCGGTTACTATTGACCCGGGTCGCTCCCCATTTACAGTTTGTTACCACGAACCATTTGATATTTACTTTTCAGAATAATGCATTTCTGGAGGGGAACTCCCACCCTGTCTCCTACTTACGCATATGGGTGCAAATACATTACATGTGATTTTGATGTATGTTTGTGTTTCTATTTGTAGGTGCTAATATATATTATATGTTATTATTTTCTATATAACATATATTACCTATATAATCATACATATATATTATTTTCTAGTTGAACTCCTCGGAAT
This sequence comes from Artemia sinica, assembly GCA_027921565.1. Classification (NCBI taxonomy): domain Eukaryota; kingdom Metazoa; phylum Arthropoda; class Branchiopoda; order Anostraca; family Artemiidae; genus Artemia; species Artemia sinica. Next base: position 76,240,213 of record CM051258.1, read on the forward strand.
CAACCGCATGTGCCGACCTGGGAAAATGCCTACGGCCAGTCCGTTGCATAGCGTAAGTTTTATTCTTTGCTAACCGTTGTTACAAAGGAATTACATACTTTCTGCCACTAGGCGTAAATGTTCGGAGTACAACATGTACCTCACATTTTCCACCACGCATTGCGCGGTGTACATGATTTCTGAAAATCAGCAATCCCTCAGTTTTTAAATGGTTTATAATAAAAATTTTACATATCCTGTCAAACGTCTAATGGCTTTATGCATTTTGAGTCGAGAAAACGTCAGCTCCTTACGCCCAGGTTGTAAATTGTAAATACAAGAATTGCTGGTCAAATATTTAGCTGGTTTAATTTCTAACCCAAGGGTCCAGGCTGGTGGCTAAACCAAAAAAAATTGGAAGAGGTTAAACGCCTGGGTCATTTGGTTCTATTCTTCATCGTTGTGTTTATAATCTTAAGGAAACTTAAAACAGACCATATTGACAGTAGTTAAAACAGAAAACACAAATTAGGCATAAATACAGGGTGCGCTCCAAATTCTAGTCAGTAAATGGGATTTAACTATTTCTGTTCTAAGACCTCGGGTAAGAACTGTTGGCCAAGTCTTAGTAATGCAAGTCCATAAGGAACCAAAACGTACTTACTGTTGCTTATCGTGGCTCACTGTGAGTACAATTTGGGTTCGATATTATCAGCTATAGGTAATAATGCAAGGCCGTATCCAGGGGGGGGCTACCCGGTTTGAACCCCCCCTCCAAAATTTTGACCGAGTCGAAAATAAGTCGAAAATTAGTAAAACCTAGGTTAAAAATCAGTAAAATTAGTCGAAAACTGAGTCAAAAATTATTAACCCCCCCCCCGAAAAAAAATCCTGGATCCACCCTTGTAATAATGTGTTCCATCTGTAATGATAGTTGGTTTCTGGCAGTGGCGGATCCAGGTGAGGGGCGAGGGGGTGCCCCCTAAAATAGTCTAAAGTAGTGTAATTTACTTAATGAACGCAAGTTTGCATCAATTAAACTTGCTCCTAACGCAAGTTTATCGGATCAACCTATTTTGCACCCCCCCCCCCAAGAAAATCCTGGATCCGCCACTGTTTTCTGGAACATGCCCATGTTTTAAATTCCCAATATACGTTACAAGAACAGTAGATCAATTTTACTTAAACGGTAAGGGCTCACATTTCCACAGAGGGAATAGGGATTATCTATGCTTATCTATAAAGTTTGGCGATGTCATAGAAACTGGAACGTTCCAATGGACAGCAAATAGATCTTCCAATTAATTCTCCCTGTGTTCCCGGCCATTTAGCCTTGGAGAGGGTATTTGTGATGCATTTGTTTTTATTGTTTAGATTTATCGTTGAATAAATATGTTTACCTATCTTTATCTATGAAAACTTGTTAATGCGCTAAATTTATTGTTTTTACGCTTT